>CANUEX010110014.1:0-18084 GCA_948099535.1 Jatropha multifida | reverse complement strand
AATTTTAAATAATATTTTGAGAATAAACAAATTAAGGGGGTTGAGGATTTTTATTGTAAAACCATATGTTATAGTATTTGCTGATTTAAATAAATGGATTGAAGTAAAATTATGATTTCATTAGTCCTTAAAGAAAAATAACAAATTTAATTATGTGTTAAAGATATATGGAATTAAAAGACTAAATAATTTATGGAAGATTAAATTAAATGATCTGCTAAGAATGTAAATTTATAACATTTAAGGAAATATAGAGTAAATGTGAAATATGAATAAAAATGTTAAGAAATTCAAATATCAATAAAGAATGGAAATAGAGAACTGAAAAATCCTGTACAAATTATTTATAGGTTGGGATAAACCACAGAGATGGAATAGAGTCAATAAATAAGAAAGAAAGGTTAGTGCAGCCTTTCAAGCCAGGTTAGTGCAATACTAACTTTTTAATTTAATTAAAGTATATTATATTGTTTTCATATATATATATATATATATATATATATATTTGCGATGTGAGTGATTTTTCTTAAAAAGGGATTATTGAAGTTATTATAATATTAGTTTATGGATTTTCAAAGAAATGATATGTTAATTGATATGATATGATTTTTAAATGATTTTATGAATTGATTGAAATTCTATTTTATGAAAATGATGATTATTGGCCACTTATTAATTAATGTTTGAGTGGTGGCTATGATTGATATTTTATGATATTTGTAAGCAAAATAAGGAAAGAACAAGTTATATGTGAAATATTCTAAATAAGCAAAAATGATAAGTTTTTGGGCTCTAATATACTTAGTATGAATCTATAGTATGATTTGATTATTATGTAAGATGAGCATGCTCGGCTTTAATGCTATTATGATATGATATGAGCTATGATCATATGCTAGGTTATCAGCCTTTATGTTTAAGCGGACGTGCTTATTATGTATAAGTAGGCTTTAATACCTTTATGATATGGTTGGCGAATTAAGGCCAATATGTATAAGCAGGCTTCAATGCCTTTATGATATGGTTGGCGACCTAAGGCCATTATGTATAAGTTTATGAAATCTTATCTGCTTCATTTTCTCCTAAATGGATCTGAGCCCCCATATGAAAGAATCTACTTTTAAGAAAATTAAGATAATAAGTTCTGTTATATGATTTGGGTTGTTATATGTTTTTAAATTAAAGGAATATGCGGTATTGGTAGTTAGTAGGTTTATATTATATTAATTTGAGGAATGGATTTTTAAATATTTTAAGTATTCAGTTAAAGATAAATATTTAATATAATTATAAAAATAATTATTAATGTTTGTATATAAATGTTTATAATAAAGGAAATCTATTTAAAATTTATGTTTCTAAAATTATTATTTGATTTAAATTATAAATAGCACCACTGAGTTTTATACTCAACGCGATGAGTTTTCTCACGCGTAAGTTGAAGATAATATAAGTTAAGGTGATTCGGTAATCCAGCATGAGTGGAGAAGGAAGTTCTTCAAACATTTAAGTATATAGTAAGAATTTGACATGTAGTATAAGTATTAATTATTTGTTGAGTGTGTAAGTAATGGCTTGGGAATTAACATTTAATACTAAACTTATCTTGAGTTTTAATTGATAGACTATTTTATAATTTAATTTGATTATTTAATTTTTATTATTAAAAGTTCTACAAAGGAATTAGTATTTTAAATACAAATATCTTTGCATAGTGTTTAAACAATTATCAATGTTATAAAAGAAAAACAAAATGTTATTATTGAATTTTCTAATATATTATAAATTATATTCTTTTCTTTAATTAAATGTTTTCTTAATTTAAAATCATATTAAATGAATAAGCAAATCAGTCTGTGTTTCTGGCACAGAATGTGACATCACTGTCTAGTCCTACAGGACCGGATAGGGGTGTTACATTTTGACTCGGGTTATGTTTTTTTGGGAAAAGACTAGGTGTTGAAGGTAGGTTCAACTGGATCTGTATGATCGGTAGGATAGTTTGCACATGAGTGCTTGTCTTTTGGATTCTAGTATGATGTTTAATTCTAATTCAATAAGGCTAGACATGAAGGTGGGCACAACTAAGCTTGTCTGATCTTAGAAATAGGTAAGCTTGTCTGATCTTAGAAACAACCTTTTTTCTAAATTTTGGCGCAAGGTCTGATTTTGCTTTAGGCAACCGATTTGAAACTGGTTTAGGTCTCTAATCTGGCTAGCATGCCTTCTAAAAAAAGCTAGGTGTTGAAGGTAGGTACAGCTGGATCTGTTTGATCTTAGAAATGCGTACAACTGGTTTTGTCTGATGGGTACAGCAGGGTCTGTCTGTTGGGAATAACTGGGTCTGTCTAATGGGTACAGCTCGATCTGTCTGGTAGCTAAAGCTAGGTCTGTCTAATGGGTACAGGTGTGTCTGTCTGGTAGCTACAACTAGGTCTATCTAGTGGGTATAGCTGGGTGTCAGATAGCTACAGCTAGGTCTATCTAGTGGGTACATCTGGGTCTGTCTGGTAGCTACAACTGGGTCTATCTAGAAGTTAAGATGGTTTGCACATGGGCGCCTATCTTTTGGATTCTGGTGCAAGATTTATAGGTTACAGTTTCTAGATTGGCTTAAGTTTCTAAATAGATCAAGGTGCTTTTTAGAAAGACTAGGTATTGAAGATGTAATACAAATACTGCTCTACCAAGCCTAAGGCCCTATTTGGTATATTCTAGAAGAGGGAAGACAACTAAGGCCAGCAACATTGGGGCACAAGGAAATAAGACACGTTATACAAGTTAGTTAGAGTTGTGATCTTTATAGGGGGAATTAAGAAGTGGGAGAGGCATCTTTTTTTACAAACAATAATTTTAGGGCAGAATTCTCTACATAGGTAGTGGCCTGGGGGTTGATTCTATCAGTCATGTATCCTTTCTTTTTCTAATAGTACCTAGTCCATGTTTCCAAAATTTTTCTAGTCATCTTATAGCCTTCAAGATTGAGAAATTAATACAATATATTTTCAATTTTGCCATTTGATTCTCTGAAATTCTCCATTTGTTATTACTATTTTTTTTGCTTCATTAACTTCTCTATCATTGGTTTGACATGCCATTCTTTCTTCCATGACCAAAATGAGAATGGATTCCAAAATAGAGTTACTAGAGAAGAACATAGCAACAATCGATGAATATATTGCTTCAATGAAACTGGATACCCAACACCAATTTCATGAACTTCAACAAGGGTTCTTTGACCTAAAACAACTACTCCTTAAGGGAAAATACTCAGGTGAATCCACAGGCAGCTCTGACCCTCTGCGAAACACCCAAACAGAAACACCCATTCCACCCCAGACTAATCTATCCCCATCAACCCAAAAAAATTGAGACAATACCCATTTTACAACCAAGAAACTCAATATGACCACCTTTACTAGAGTAGACCCAATCGGCTGGGTAGCATGACTGGAGCAGTATTTTGAGCTCCGTAACATCCTTCCTACTCTACAAGTTTCTCTAGCTTTAATCTCTATGAAGGGCCACCCACTCCACTCGCTTCTTTGGATCTGCTAAAGGACTCCTAACCTTGGTTGGACACTACTATAGTTGGAATTAATGCAGCATATGGTGGTGATCTCTCAGGTAATCCATATGAATACCTTACTGTAGCACTTGGGTCTGTCTCTGATTATATAGATGATTTCATATCCCGAGCGACACAAACTCCAGATCTATCTGATGCCCAACTTTTAAGTTACTTTTTGAATGGGTTATGAGAATAAATCAGGATTCACCTCCGTTCCTATGATACTATTGATTTATACAAAGCCATGCAAATTGCTAGGGAAGGGGAGCATGAGTTGGCACAGTCCACCCAACAACGGGCTTTCCATCGCCATCCCTTTTGTGAGCACATATCTCTGTCTCAATTTGTGCTAGGCCTAAAATCTATCTCTCCTATTCCCTTAAGGACACAAGCACCAACCCATAACCCATGACTTGACTCTTAAACAGAACCCATAAATCGTTTGATAGACAAGAATACTCGCCTTCCTCCATCTCCGCCTCTCCTTAACCAACCTGAACCTACTAGAAACTATGGCATTTGCCATTACTCTCATAAAGATTACCAAGACTTGAGAGCAAAAGGCTTGTGTTTCCATTATAAATAGTCATATTCACCTTTACATGAATGCCCTAATAAATCCCTTCGAGCCTTGATTGGTGGAGAAGATGAGTTGATCTCCGATGAGGGTCAACTTACTGAACTTGATGGCGATATTATTACCACTATGCCATTGGAATTTGATGATGCACATTTCTCCCAACTTGACTTGCCATTATTTTCTATTTGAGGTATTTGCCAACCAAAGACTATGAAATTCATAGGTATGTTGGAGCATCAGTCTATGATTATTATGGTAGACAATGGGGCAAGCCACAATTTCATATCTGCTCCACTAGTTCCTGCTCTCAATATCTTTATAAGTGGTACTCCACCATTCTTTATGAAATTGGGTAATGGTCATTGTATGAGATCTATTGGTGTTTGCCAGAACTTAAAGCTTGATTTGGGTTCTTTAATAGTCATAGGGGACTTTTACATCTTTCCTTTAAGTGGGGTTGACTTAATTTTGGGTGTTGCTTGGCTAGAGACTCTTGGTGAAGTTCAAGTTAATTGGCAGAGGCTTACCATGTAGTTCCGCTATCAGAATAGAGCGATCTTGCTTATTGGAGACTCGTCTCTTACTAGAAGCCCAATCTCTTACAAGTCTATCACCAAAACTATAGATATTACCTTCTCTGCTTTATTGTGGGTACTCACATCTAATTTTATACCAGCATCACCTACTAATTATTTATCCCATATAGAGCAATAAAGACTTTAGCACCTTATTGATGAGTTCCAAGATGTTTTTACTGAAATCTCTGGGCTTCCTCCCCGCCGCTCTTTTGATCACCGAATTGTTCTCCAACCTAGCCAAGGACTAATGTCTATTAAGCCCTACCAATACGAGCACTTCCAAAAAGATGAGATGGAGAAACTTGTCCAAGATATGCTAACTACTAGGGTAATCCAGCCAAGCTCCAATCCTTATTCCAACCCTGTTTTGCTAGTAAAGTAAGGATAGTAGTTGGAGGTTTTGTGTCGACTACTGCCAACTCAACAAAATCACTATACCTCATAAATATCCAATTCCCATAATTTAGGAGCTGCTGGATGAGCTCTATGGAGCAAAATATTTTTCTAAGCTTGACTTTAAATCAAGCTTCTTCCATATTAGAGTGGCAGATCTAGATAATTCGAAGACATCTTTTCACACTCACTCTGGCCAATATGAATTCCTAGTCATGGCATTTGGGTTGACGAATGCCCCAGCCACATTCTAAGCGATGATGAATGACGTCTTCCGTCCATATTTATGAAAGTTTGTCCTAGTTTTCTTTAATGATATCTTGGTATATAGTCTAGATTGGGAGACACACCTTCAACACTTGGAAATAGTTCTAAAATTCCTTTGAGATAACTTCTTACACTTAAATAAAAAGAAGTGCACCATTGGTTGAAAATCAGTGGAATATCTTGAACATATCATCTCAATAGTTGGGGTAGCAATGGTCCCATCAAAGATATCCAGCATTATTCAATGGCCAATTCCTAAATCAATTAAAGCTGTTGGGGATTCTTGGAACTCACAAGTTAGTATCAAAGATTTATCTCCAATTATGGTCAAATAGCAGGACCATTAACAACATTACTTAAAAAGGAAGCTCATGGTGGTCGAGAGAGGGAGCGCAGAGAAAATCTAACATGGGAGATGGATGCTAGACTCTAGGCGATAACTGAGATGATTTTAGACTCTGTTGGATGAGTTGACCTTGAGGACTCTGATGACTCTAGGGAGATGCCTCCAAGGAGGGGCAAACGGTTTGCCTAGTCCCTCGGTGTAGGCTGACCTTATGTTGATAAGGTAGGACTTTTGTTTTTGATTTTTGATTTTTTATGCAACCCGTATTTTTGTGAGGGCTTCGAGATAGGATACTGACCCATGATGTATAAAGGGTTCAGTTGACACATTTTTAGTTTTGATACTCTAGATAGTGTATATGCACATAAATAGATGCCTAAAGAATAGGACTTTTATGATTGTCGCTTTACATAGCTTGTACTGATTTAAGATATGTAAAAAGGGAATCATTTTGATACCTTTTAAAAGGAAGTTCAGTTTTATCCTTTATGAGATTGCCGTTTTTGAGCCTTAACTTTTGCTTAAGCTGCCCTTTTGGGTTTTTGACCTAGCAAGCTACCCTAGCTTTTGCCTAAGTCACCCTTTTGGGTTTTCAACTTAGCGAGCTTCTGATTTTGCCTAAGCTGCCCACCCTTACAGGTTTTCAACTTAGTTTGATTTGTTTTGATTTTTGATTTCTTTTTGATTTCTTTTTCACACTGGCAAAGAAAATCTAAAATTTTTAAGAGAAGAGGGGAAAAAGCGTGTTTTTATTATTGTTGTGACTGCACCCAGAGATTGGGTTACCTACATATCCCATACTTTTGGAACATATTTTCGGGAATCAAGTCATTGTAGTTCGGCCTTACGGTGACATAAGGAGTCATTTCTAGTGCTAATGCCTGAATGTATTCACACAATGTATCTCTTGAGTGGATCCAGGTTACATGGATTGGTGAACTTATTTCCATCTATGTTTGATAGGATGACACCACCTCTAGAGAGAATTTTCTTCAGTAAGTAGGGGCTTGCCCAATTTGGCTTGAGTTTACCCCCGGGGTTTTGCATAGGAGCTCTGATTCCCTTGAGTACAAGACAACCTTCTTCAAGTTTTTGATCCCAGAATATCTCGTTGAAGTGCTTGGCCATTCTCTGCCAGTAGCTCTAAATCTGATTAAGAGCTTCTAGCCTTCTTTCATTGATAGCATTCAACTGGTTATGATAGCTCTGAACCCATTCAATTTCGGGCAGCTGACTTTCTCTTATGAGGTTGGCTGATCTGATATGGACTTCGATAGGAAGGACTGCTTCCATTCCATATATAAGTGAGTAAGGTGTCGCCCTGGTTGGCGTCCTAATGGAGGTTCTATATCCCCATAAGGCTAATGGCAGCTGTTCATGCCAACTTTTGTGATTGTGAATCATCTTCTAAAGGATGTTCTTGATGGACTTGTTTGCTGCTTCAACTGCTCCATTGGTCAAGGGCCTATATGGTGAAGAGCGATGGTGCTAAATTCTATACTTAGTCATTAGAACGGAGACCTCTTTCTAGAAGTGAGACCCATTGTCTATTATGATCTCAAAGGGGACCCGTACCTGCATATGATGTTTATCTAGATGAACTGAGTTACTTTTCTAGAGTTGAGAACATGATAGGATGCAGCTTCTACCCACTTAGTGAAGTAGTCAATGGCTACCAGGATGTACTCATGCTGATTAGAGGACTTTGGAGTGATTTTGCCAATCATGTCAATTCCCTAAGTTGCAAAGGGCCATGGTGTTGTGATAGGGCGAAGACTCATCGGGGGCAAATCTCTGGAGCTTGGCATAAATCTAGCATTTATGACACTTCTGAACAAATTTTGCACAGTCTGATCATATGGTGAGCTAAGATTAACCTTGATTAGTGATCTTATGGGCTAGAGCCATCCCATTCATATGGGACCCTTATTCTCCACCATGGACCCATTCCATGATCCGCTGAGCTTCTTCTTTGGTTATGCACCTGAGATGTCCCTGGTTCCATGTCCATTTGTATAGGATTCCATCCTTGTAGAACTAACTCTTTGATAGCTCTCGAAAGGTTCTCTTGTCAGACTTAGAGGTGCCTTCAGGGTACTTGTAATGCCTTGACTCCAACCACCAGAGGAATTGTCCACTTTAGGTCAAGTCGGATCCATCCCATACTAGATCGGCAAGACCCGCATGGTTTTATCCCGTAGGTGAAATGGGAACTTCCTAAAAGGTCACCCATCCTAGGATTTCTGTCAAGCGAGCATGCTTAACCTTGGAGTTCTTCCAACTCTCCAACCACTCCACCAAAAGGAGCCTTTAATATTTAATTACGCCCTTTTCAATATATGATCCAATTCATTCCTGTGTCTTGCATTCCACTACCCTAGCTAGCTTGCCATCCTAGAAGCTCACCAGGAGCCCTACTCTACCCGCCCTCTTAGGATTGCTTTGTCAGGGCAAGATGTCATAGTTCTCTTGCTTTTCTAACTAAGTTTGAATATCCCAGTACTAAGGCTTACCATCAGTGAGCTGGTGATTGCAGCAGTAGGCTGGCTATTGGTGAATCTCAATATTCAGAGGTTTGATGATCATGTCGAGGCTGGCATCAATCGTGGAGGGAAGTGTTGCTAGTGCATCGACAAACTGATTTTTGGTCTAAGGCAAACAGTGGAATGATAATTCTTCAAACTGTCGAGCCAACTAATCTAGGCACTAGAGGTATGGGATCAAACGCTGCTCTTTGATCCTGCATTTCTTAAGTGCTTGAGAGACTATTAGCATATACCGCTAGACGTCTAATCTGAATACTAAGAGCTGCTTCTAATCCAGTGATACAAGCTTCATATTCTGCTTCGTTATTAGTGACCTAGAATGTAAACTTAGTGCTGAAGGGATGTCGTTCTCAATTTGGAGTTACTAAGACCACATTGAGTCCATAACCTTGATGGTTAGTGACCCCATTGAATTACATCTTCCACTGATCTATCTGAATCTACAGGATGTCATCATCAAGAAACCTGAAGTCTGCTACATTGGCATCACCAGCAGATGCGGTTAAGTGATCTACTATCACACTGCCTTTGATTGCTTTCTTCGCAACAAATTTGAGGTCAAATGATATAAAGATAGTAGCCCATTTAGCCATCTTACTGTCCAAAATTGGCCTCTCTATAAGGAATTTCAAAGGATTCTAGTTAGCGATGACGTGAGTAGTGTAGGAGCAAAGATAATGCTGGAGCTTGATGCAAACCCATGCCATGGCTAGGCATAGTTGTTCTATCTTTTTGTACTTTAGTTCTATTTCTAGCATTCGCTTTCTCAAATATTAAACAACATTTACACTGAGTTCTACAAAGAGGTCTCCTATTTTTGACAAGAAAAAGAAGACTCAGATGACTCAGAAGACTCTAAACTGGACTCTGACTCAAGTTCTATTTGTGACTCAGGTTCAGGTTCAGGTTCAGGTAGAAGAAAGGTTGACTGCTCTATGTGCTCCTCCAGGTACCAATTCTGTAAAGGTTCTAGGATGGGCAGTATGAGGTTTGTGGGCTCTGGTTCCACTTTGTCAGTAATCATGGAAAGGTTAAAGAGAGAGGTCTCCATGTTGTCCTCCTAATTAGTTTAAAACTTGAACAAAGGCTCACGGTATGTTACTGAGAGCTTGACATCAAAGAGAAGTTCAAAACCAGAGATTAGTCTTTTGGTTAAAGGGCAATACCATGGTTCTTAAAAGAAATAATAAGGTTCTAATTTCCCCTCTTTGGTAAAGTAACTGTTAAGGGTTTTGAAGTATGGGAGCATAAGAATGTCTCTTATTTCACCTCTCATTATCGCCTTTTATTTGGAATTTTTCACCTCTTCTCGGTCTTTGTCTGTTGGCTTGAATCCAAGAGCAAAAGGAGGTTCAGCAATCAAATATCCAGTAAAGGAGGCCATACCCTGCTAGTTGCGGCCCAGTCCCATTCTTGGAAAGTCCATTAGAAAAATTTCTTTACCCAGCTCTACATCGATAAATTGAACTGAATCGAATGACAACCCTGAGAATGTGTAGACTGCTAGCTCAGGCTAAATTTCCATAGTGGGGCCAAAGAGGGAATGATGATTTTTCTGTCGAGTCTCCTTTGATTGTTACCACTGCGTTTCCATGGGGAAATTTCAGCTTTTAATGCAAAGAGGAGGCTATTGCCTTAGACTTATGAATCCACGGCCTTTCTAGAAGCATGTTGAAGCAAGATGGGACATCCACTACCTAAAAGGGGATAGTCATTATTGCGGGCCCGATTGTGACCTCTAGCTCGGTCACGCCCAATACTTCCCATCTGGTGTTGTCATATGCCCTCACTATCTGATCAGAAGGCATAAAATCTTCATCAATTAAACCCAAACAACTAGCTACTTTCAAAGGGTAGACATTCAGTGCTAACCCATTATCTACTAGAACCATAGGCACTGTTTTACCCTTGGCTTGGACTATGACATAGAGAGCATGGTTGTGATCTCCTCCAGTAGGGATCTCATGGTCTGAAAAAGTAAAGAGCCATTGCCAAAGGGTTTCTTGCAATGGAAGCACCAAAACTTCTAGAGTGATATTAGCAATTGTCTAACACTGATTCATCGCCTTGACTAGAGCTTGGCTGTGTACGAAGGAAGACTGAATCAACCCCCATATAAAAATGTTGGCCTTGGTTTTTTTCAGCTGTTCCAAAATAAAATTCTCAGGCTGGGGTTCAAAGCTTGAACTTGGCATGTCGTTGGCCAAGGTGGCTGGATTGGGCAAAGCTTTGGGAGGTGGAGATGGGTATTGTCTCTGTAACGCCATGACTCCAACCACCAAAGGAAATGTCCACTTTGGATCAAACCGGTTCCAAACCATACTAAATCGGCAAGACCCACACGATTTTGTCCTGTAGGTGAAATGGAAACTTCCTAGGAGGTCACCCATCCTAGAATTTCTGTCAAGTGAGCACGCTTAACCCTGGAGTTCTTCCGACTCTCCAGCCATTCCACCAAAAGACGCCTTTGATGATTAGTTACCCCCTTTTCGATATATGATCTGATTCATTTCTTTGTCCCACATTCCACTACCTTAGCTAGCTTGCCATCCTAAAAGCTCGCCAGGAGCACTGCTCTACCCACCCTCTTAGGATCGCTTTGCCAGGTCGAGATGTCACAGTCTCCCGCTTCGGGTCATGACAGTGATTTCCTCAAGCAAGTCATTCAAGTTTATGATGCAGCATGAGTTGTTCATGATTAGGCGGATTAGGGAGGCCAAGTCAAAGTTTGGCCCCTAGTGGATCATGTGGATGTTGTTTTGATGTTGGGGGAGTGAATTAGTGTTTATGTTTGGTTTGTGTCGAATAGGGAGTATTTGTCCACTCTCCACTAAGTCCTGGATCTTATGTCTCAAGGTCTTACAGTCATTAGTCTTGTGCCCAGGTCCTTAATTGAAAGAGAAAAAAGAATTAAGGTTGTAGTTTTTTGAAACTAGATTTCATAGGGGTCTAGGTTTTAAGGGCTATATCAACTTGTCATCCACAGCCTTCTAGAAGATAAATGAGAGGGAAACCCCAAGATCCATGATTTGTGTTTGTTTGGTCAAGCAACTGGTATTGGTGGAGAGGAGGTTATTGTCTCTGGCCGGTCAGATTGGCCACCTCACAACCTTTTTTAGGGGGAGGAACTGCATGATAGTTGGTATATGGCTTCTTATATTTGGAGGAAGAAGCTTGATCCTCTTTAATCTGGCCTGACTAGATCAGGTCCTCAATTTTAGTTGCGATTGCAATCAGAGCTTGGAAGTCTAGAATGTACTGAGTCCTGAGGTGACTTTAATAAGAGGGGAGTAGGTTCTTGACGATAATATCAATTTGTTCCTGTTCTGAGAGATGATTGAGCATCTAGGCATTTTTGGCTCTCCATCTTGTAAGATTGGTAGTCTCTAGATCTCTTCTAGTAATGTCAACCTCTACATTATAGTGATATTACTAGTTGAAGGCATTACAAATCTCATCCCAGGTCTTTTTCTTGGCATTGTCAAGGGAAACAAACCAGCAAAGAGCAACACCAGTGAGGGATTGCTAAAAGAGTTGAGCCAAGTGCTCATTGTTCAGACCAAGAGGAGTGAGGGCACCCACATACATTTTTAGGTGAGTTTATGGGCATGTGGTGCCATCAAACTTGTCCATGGCAGACATCTTGAACTCGGCAAGCAGCCTGGCCTTTGGAAAGAGTGGGAGAGAGTCTACATCAATCAACTCTTCATACTTCTTGATGTTTTTCAGAAACTTCTCAAAGGAATCCATCTTCTCCATCATTTTCCTAACCTCTAGAGAAGTAGAATCATCCCTTGTCTTGCTTAGGGTGGTAGTAGCATTAGATGTGGCCCCCATCTCAGGAACTGACCCTCGGGCAGTCTAATCACTGTTGGGTGGAATAACTGGCTGTTCGTTAGATCCCCCAGTTTGGTTAGGAGGAGCATTGCCATTCTGACTGGCAGTTATCAGGGTCCTGACTTCCCCTAGAATAGTCTCTCTGTGGGCAGTAATGGTATTCTGAAGGGAAGCATTCTACTCTGTTAGCATAGTTTGAAAATGGGTCTCTCATTGTCGAAGCATCTCTTCCATCAGTGCTCTAAAATCATTGGGTAGAGCCATTGTTGTTGTCATTCTCTAATAGAAGCAAATAAAGAAGGGTATCAATACATATCTGTTGTAGAAGTTCAGTACTCAGGTTAGGGTTTGAGGTTTTTCGGTAGAAAGGTATACCCAGATCTAGTTTGAGGTTTTGGATATCTGGGGTGCTCAAGTCTGTTTTGTGGCTTTGGTAGAGTTGGAAGCAATGCACGAGCCAAGATTTGATGGCATGACTTGGGCATTGCCCTCCAATTTGGGAAATGAAAGTGCTTAGGTCTGGTCTTTGGCTTTTAGGATAAACTGAGGGTGCTTCGGTTAGGTTTGAGGCTTTCTAGTATTTTGGGTGCTCAGGTTTGGTTTAAGGCTTTAGGTAAGAAGGAGCAATGCAAGAGCCAGGATTTGATATTATGACTCAGGCACTACTTGTGGTTTGAAAAGTGAAGGTGCTCAATTTTGTTTTGAGGCTTTGGTAATTTAGAGTGCTTAGGTTTGTTTTGAAATTTTTTTGTAGTTTGAGGTGCCCAAGTTTGGTTTGAGGCTTTTGGATAAGAGGAAGCAATGCACGAGGCAAGATTCAATGGCATGACTAGGACATTGCCCCCGGTTTGGAAAATGGAGGTGCTTAGGTCTGATCTAAGGCTTTCTGGTAATTTGAGGTGCTCAGGTCTATTTTGAGGCTTTGAGGAATTTGAGGTGCTCAGATCTGTTTTAAGGCTTCTGGATAGGTCGGGTATATTTCCTCTGGTAGGGATTAGTGTTTAGTTTTACCACTGGTTGGTGTATAGGCTAACCACTGGATGGTGTTTAGGTTACCAATGGTTGGTGTTTGGGATACCACTAGTTGTGTTTGGGATACCACTTGTTTGTGTTGAGGATGCCACTAAATTGGTGTTTCGGATACCACTGGTTGGTATTCAATATACCATTGGATTGGTGTTTGGGATACCACTGATTGGAGTTTTGTTGACCAAGGGATTGGTGTTTGGGATTACCACTGTTCGGTGTATAGGATACCACTGGATTGGTGCTTGGTTAACCACTATTTGGTGTATGGGATACCACTAGATTGGTCACTGTTTATTCAGTCTCTTGGTCCATAACATGTAATGTGTGAATACATGAATGTTATGCCAAAATGGTTTCATGATGAAGGGTGCATATAATCCTAGGGATCGGATCTAGGGGCATTACATGCTTTTGGTGGATTAGTTTGAGGGTACCATCCGCTAGAGTTGGTATATACCTCGTCATTTGACCATGTCGTATCAAATGGAACGATTGGTATGCCAAACCCTTTACCCTACCGTAAGGAACGGAGGTGCGCAAGATGAGTAAGTAGCCTTCTCGATCAGGGACAGCTATAAGAAGATTGCCCTAAAGTGATAATGGCAACTCGGTTTAGTTAATTCTAATGATGGGAAAGGATCCCAAATGATGCATCTATATGTATGCAAGGTGATTTTTAATTTTAACTTAAGTTGGAGATTCGAAACCTACTCGGTTGTCCTCTTACTACATTTTTTTAATTTGAAAAATGTTTAAGGTCCCCAACGGAGTCGCCAACCTATGAGCCCCCTCCCAGGCACCATGGGACAAACCCGCCATGGTGGCGATCTGTTTGGATGGTCCCATTAGTTGATTCATCATGGAAGAAACTGAAAAAATGCCAAGAGTAGTCGGAACCCTACCATGGTCCCTTTCCCAATTCATTTTAGTGTTAGCACTGTATGTGGCTAGTTGGTCTGATTAGTTGATCTAATAATGAATTTTACCAATTTTAAGGCTCTGTTTAGTGCTTAAGTGATGTTTGGTTGGCTCTTTGGAGCACTTTGATTGGGTGGTGTGCAAGAGTTGCCACCTGACTTTATTTTTTTTTTAGGGAAAATATAAGGTAAAAACCTCGTGTTTGACTCCTTTATTGTGTGCCACAATGGACAAAATGCACTAGCCTCGAATCATTGAGTTCGAGGACTAGGTTTTCGATTTCATAGGGTGGATCAATAGTTTGGGTTCAAATTGAAAATAAAAATTATTGTTTTGCATGAATGTCAGTTTATTGATGCATAGGCATACTCATAATGCATGTCAATATTTGGAATATAGTGCATTAAAAGTAAGCAAATGAAAAGGTGTGTATTTCAGAGGGGAGCCTGACTCTAGCCTCGTTATCGAGGGGTTCTAGGTCATGCAACACATTCCCCTAAGGCTGAATCCGTAGGTATGCCCTCGTACCTCATTTGTATGAGGATCAGGGCACACGAAGTTCTACCATCGATGATGGTAGGGTTTTGAAGGTGCCACTCTTAGAGTGGGCATATTGGTTTGCTGGCTGATTCCGGGCTTTATTTTGGAAACTAGTTTTGTGGTTTTGCTAGACGAACTGAGCTTAAAGCATGCATAGTGCTTCCTAGACCAGGCTTAATAGTTGTTAAGGTGTTTGATGGACCGGGCTTAATTGACAAAGTTTGAGTTGAGTAATTATACCCTCGTGACGCAGCCTGATCGTAGCTCCACGATGTGTTGTCGACCAAGAAGGTTGTGTCTTCCTCCAATATAAGCTAAGTTAGGGCACTAGGACTCGTATATTAGTCTTATATAATATTATTAAATGATGAATTATTAATCAATCACAAGATTTGATTAATAATTAATCACCTAACTAGTAGCTTTGGCTTAAGGAAGGTCAAAGTGTGCGCGAAAGTCAACAGGATCGAATTTTGATATCCAAGTCAGGCTTTAAACTTAACTATGGAAGATGAGCAAAGTCGGATTATGTGGTGATAGAACTATAATAAAGAGTATGAGAGTCGTTGATGCTTGAGAAGCGGTCGATCAAGCAACAAGAGGTGTTTTTGAATGAGGGGGGATTGTGCCTTTTATATGCAAGGGGGGTGGCTGAGTAGGCTTGGTCAGTGCTGGCCACCCCAAAAATGATGTTGGAGATTTGATTTATGGTGCCACTAGAGGTTCCCGATGGCTGCCTTATCAGCACCAACGCTGGGATGATCGGCGCCGAGGCCAGGGTGGGCGGCGCCGATCCTAGCTAATTACCAAGATGCCCTTCGCTTTTTGTTTCTGGGTTTTCGAGCTTCCAGTAGTCCGTTTGAGGCCCAAATGGCATCCAATTGAGCTAATTCTTATGCTGTTGGAACCATAGGAATTTCTTAGAGCCTGATGCTGAAATTATGGTCAACACCCATCCGCTAGAGTTGGTATATACCTCATCATTTGACCATATCGTGTCAAATGGAATGATTGGTATGCCAAACCCTTTACCCTACCATAAGGAACGGAGGTGCGCTGGATGAGTGAGCAGCTTTCTCAACTCGGGACAACTATAAGGAAGATTGCCCGAAAGTGATAATAGCAACTTGGTTTGCTTAATTCTAATAATGGGAAAAGATCCCAAATGATGCATTTGTATGTATGCAAGGTGATTTTCAATTTGAACCCAAACTTGAGATTCAAAACCTACTCAGTAATCTTCTTATTACATTTTTTAGATTAAAAAAATGTTTAAGGTCCCTAGTAGAGTCGCTAGCCTCTGAGGCCCCTCTCAGGCACCATGGGTGAGACCCACTGTGGCGAACTCTGACCGAACGGTCCCATTGGTTGGTTCATCATGGAAGGAACTGGAAAGCAACGAGACTGGTCGGAACCCTACTGTAGTCCCTTCTCAGTTTGTTTTTTAGATTAGCCCTGTATTCGGCATAACTATCTGATTAATTGATATGATTACAAATTTTATCAGTTTTTATTAGTCTATTTAGCACTTAGGTGATGTCTGGTTGGCTCTTTATAGTGCTTTGACTATATGTGGTGTGTTAGAGTCGCCACCTTACTTTATTTTTGTTTTTAGGGAAAATATAAGGTAAAAACCCTGTGATTAGCTCCTTAAGTGTGCCATAATAGATAAAATGCACTAGCTTCAAATCATTGCATTTAAGGACTAGGTTTTTGGTTTCTTTACATGTTGATCAACAGTTTGGGTTAAATCATTGTTTTGCATGAATGTCAATTTTATCGATGCATGGGCATACTCATAATGCATGTTAATATCTAGAATATAGTGCATTAAAAGTAAGCAAATGTAATAAAGGTGTGTATTTTAGAGGGGAGCTCAACTCTAGCCTCGTTATTGAGGATTCTAGGTCGTGCAACACATTCCCTTACATTTCAACCTGTAACTTTGGTCGAGGGCCCTCTACCAAGGCTGAATTCGTAGGTAGACCTCCATACCTCATTTGTATGAGGATCATGGTGCACGAATTTCTACCATTGATTAGGATGGTAGGGTTTTGAAGGTGTCACTCTTAGAGTGTGCTTACTAGTGTGCCGACTAATTCCAGGCTTAGTTTGAAAACTGGTTTTGTGGTTGTGCCAGATGGACCAGGCTTAAAGCATGCATAGTGTTACTGGACCAAGCTTAATAGTTGATAATTTGCTGGACATACTGGGCTTAATTGACAAAGTCTGAGTTTAGTGATTATACCCTTGTGCTTGTGATACGGCCTGATCAGAGCTCCACGGTGGGCTGTCGACTAAAGAGGTCGAGTCTTCCTCTAAATATAAGCTAAGGTAGGGCACGAGGACCTGTATATTAGTCTTATAATATTATCAAATGATGAATTATTAATCAATAGCTAGATTTGATTAATAATTAATCACCTAACTAGTAGCTTTGGCCTAAGGAAGGTCAAAGAGTGAGTGAAAGTCGAAAGGATCGACTTTTGATAGCCAAGTTGGGCTTTAAACTCAACTATGGAAGATGAGCAAAGTCGGATTTTATGGTCATAGAATCGCGAAAGTGCTCAATCAAGCAACAAGAGGTGCTTGAATGAGGCGGGGAGAGTGTGTGATAACTTGTTAATTTAGCATAAAATATCATTTATTTGATTATTGTCTATGGTACATTTTTGGCTAAAATGAAGATATTTCACTTGGTTTTTATATTTCCCATAGGATATGCTGGATTTGTTAAAAAGGGAGCTTTGGAGATTGATTTCTTGAAGTTTTTTAGAAGCTATCAAATTAGAGCTAAGTCCACAAAAAGCTGCTGGAAGTTTTTGGTTAGCGCTCGGGCAAGCATAGAGAAAGATCGGTCTGAGAGAGAGAAATGCTACTGGAAGTTTTTGCATAGGGCTTGGGCAAGTGCTAGAGAGACATGACCTGAACTTTTGCAGAATCTTACCAAATACGAGGAAATCTTCTAACGTGCAACCTGGCTCATTTTTTAAGGGTTTTAGCAGATACTCAATTAAATATTTTTAGATTCTTTCCAAAAGATAATTATTTTTAGGGGTTTCTTTTCTCCTCTATATATAGGATTTTAAGGATTGTAAAAAGGGCATCTCTCTCCCTCTTTATTATTTTTCAAATAGAACAACAGTTTATTTTATTTTTATTCCTCGTGTTCTTCATAGTCATGAGTGGCTAAGCTCAATATTTTCAGTCAAGGGTTGATTTCAAGTAGGGATTCTTCACGATCGTGAGATCGAAATACGATAAGTATATTCTATAATTCGATTGGATTTTGTGTGTTTTCTGAATTTATAAGAAACTCCATCTCTATTATTTTCTTGTTGTTTGTTCAATAAGGGCCCGTTGTTCAATCTAATAGGAAAGCATATAGCTATCAATTAAGTTGAGATTCATATTGTCTAACTGAATTGAATAAGTAGCGAATAGTACAATTTGATTGTGACCAGGCCTTCAGATTATAT
>CANUEX010109971.1:0-67525 GCA_948099535.1 Jatropha multifida | reverse complement strand
CTGAGTTAGACTATTTAAATTCGGTTTTCGATTCGGTTCGCGGCATAAAATATTATTTTTCGCCAATTCTCATTGGTGAAAATTTACAATTAAATTTTAAATAAAAATTCTTTTAAAAATAATTTAATGGGTTATTTCAATAATACATCCCAAATATCAATCACAAATTACACACAATATAAATATTAATCAACAAAATATATAGAAATAATCATAATAAACACATTCACACAATATATGATAATAATTATGAATGTAAATATTAGGGTATTGAAATCAAAAAAAGAATATTAGATCACAATTAAATAAAGAGCATTAAAATAAATTGCATAAAATAAATATTAAGCAATCAAGATAAATAAAAATAAAAAAGGCAAAAAATTAAAATAAAGGGCAAAAAAAATAAAAATGGCAAAATATATAAATTGCATAAATAAATATTATATAATTATACTAATATATAATATAGAGCATAAATTAAAGAGTACAAAAAATAAATATTAGTAGATTTAATAATTATAATAAAGTTTCAAACTCATGATCATAATATTCATCTTGTGAGATGAATAAAATTCACAAATCATTGCAGGAAACAATGTTATAATCACTAACCCATCCAGGTCAAGAAACAAATTTTTCGCCAAAAGGCTTAAACTTTGATATCAGAATCTAGGCACAATTTGAGTTTTTTTTTTTTTAAGTTATTAACTAGAGTTCATGAACATCAGAAAACCAGAAAAATTAGAAATCTATAAATTTTTGGGTTCAAATGGCGTGGCGCCATTTAAATCCAGAAAAATGTAGATTTCCTGTAAAATTGAGTTTTTGCAGGTTTTTCTGACAGATAACTCAATTTTTCATAATTTAACACTAAAATGAAACGAAAATAAGTAAAAGATCAAATTTAGATGCTTAGTTTTCCTTAATTTGAAGAAAAATCCTTGATTTACTTGAAGTGGTTGAAGTACACTCTATGAACTTTGATTCTTGAAGGATGATCCGAGATTATGTGGTTGATTTGTGTTTCTGGAAGTATTTAGAAACTTAAAACTCATTAAATGTGTGCTGTAAACACTCTCTCACTCCACAAACTACTAAGATTTTGAATTAAAATGGATTTTAGAGTTGATTTTAGAAAAATTTCTATAACCCCTTTAAATTTTTCTCTTCTCTCTTTTTAATTTTGTGATCTCAAGTTTTCTCATTAATTTTGCCAACCCTTAACCCTAAATCAAAACCTTCTATTTATAGGCAAATGGGTGAGGCTGGGACTATTTGGTGCCTAGGTGGCAGGTGGGCCCCACAAAGGATTCGAGTTTTGATTTTGTGTGAAATCAATCTGAATTGTGTGTACATCAATATAGAGCGTCAAAATTTATCATGGGTGAGCCTGGGACGCGTTTTTGAACCCCTTTTTGGCACGAACCCTAAAAATGTGAAAATGACTTGATGAATTTGGTTTCTTAAACTAGGATTATTAGTTCGAGAATCAAATTCGTCGGACGTTCCGAACTCGCTTTACCATGAGAAAAGTCATCACCACTGTTGAGTCCACTAAAGGTCGCTAGTGGGCCTCACGAGTGGCCCCATAAGTGCCATTGTGGGCCCCACCAATTAGTTGGTCTGATTTTTGTGAAATCATCTCGGGTGATGCACAAAGCATTGTAGGGCACCGAGATGCATCAGGGAGAACCCGAGATGTGTCTGTGGGCTCCGTTTTGTGGTGAACATGAATAAGGCACTATAGGTCACATTTCTTAAACTTGAAGCATCAGTCCGGGAATCAGGTTCATTAGGTGTTCTAACCTCATTTTCCAACAATAAAGGTTATCATCACTAAGTCTATTTGTTGGCTCAAGGTTTAATTCTCCTCTTGATTTTGATGATTATTTTAAACCAAATAAATTTATATATCATGTTTGTGCTAAAGATATTTTATGCAGAAATTATTATTGAAGATTAATTGAAAAAATTATTTTCCTACATCCAAGACATTTATTTGAAGACCATGAAGACTATGAAAGAATTATTTTTTGTTGGTATTATTGTGTGTCTTAGGAAATTAATGTAGGATTGAGAGTAAATAATGTTATAAGCATAAATTAACTTTTTCTCTCTCAAAAGTTATTTTTTTAAATGATTTTAAATAAATAAATTGAAATAAAAATGCCCAAATGATTTTCTTTTTTTAGTTGCACAAATCGATGTTTTATTTTCTTTTTTTATTTTATTTATATTTTTTTATTGCAAAAGTGGCGACAAGTTGTTTATTATTTGTTGCATATTGAGGTTATCAAGAAGTCTTGTCAGTTATTTTATTTACTTCCCAAAAACTGCTTTTTGTTTAAAGTTCAAATTAATTAAACTGCCTCTTTCTCTCTCCCATGTTTTTGACACCAGCTTCTTCTCTCTCCTCATTAATCAAAACTTCCTCAAGAAGCTGTCTCTCTCTCTTCTTCCCAAAATGCAAACTCAAATTAATTTCACCTTTCTCTTTCTTCATCTTCTATCTCTCTCACGATACTAACAACTCTCTCTATCAAACCCTAAAAAGCCTTCTAAACCCTAATCAAACACAATGTCCAATTATAACCCTTCTCCTCCCTCTGAGGCTATGACAACTGAAGAGCTCGAGACCCTTGCCCGTCTCACTAAGAAATATAGAGAGCAGGAAGCTGAGTTGTCAAAATCTCTACCTCAGACAAGTCCAAAGTTGAAGCAAAGTAAGGTTAAGATTGCGAAAAGAGAGGGTAAAGAAAAGAAAGTGGCGAAAGATGCCTCACCAAAGGGAAAAGGTAAATCTGTTCTTTCGCACAACTCTTTGAAGCGTTCTTACTCAATAGATTGGAGATTTTTTGGTAAAGCAGAGTTTGATTTTAAGAGTATGTTCGAATATCAAGGTTGGATAAATTTCATAAAACTTAATAAGCCCTGCTATGAGAATATTGTAAAAGAATTTTATGGGTCTTTGAATGAAATTGGCTCTAAGTCTCTGTCGGTAAGATTTGATGGGGAAGAAATGGTTTTGACTCTAATTGATTTTAGTAAAATCTTTAAAATTCCAAAAACTTAGGATTTAGAGTCACTAAGATTAAGGAAGTAACCAAAGTCGATGAGTATAAAAAGGAGGATTTTGTGCAGAAAATCATCAGAAAAGACTGTTCCGTGAAAAAAGTCAATGATCGACTTCTTTGATTTGCAGGAAAAATGTAAAATGGTTGTATAAGTTGATTGTGCATTAAATTTTTCCACAGAGCGGATCATTGTCTTATGTGAACCAAGTGGAACTGTGCTTAATGTGGCATATCATTGAAAGGAAACCATTCAACTTGTGTTATGCTATATTCAATAAAATGGTCAGCAATCCCAAGAAGTTGCCATATGGTATGGTTCTCACCTCTGTATTTGAGTCTCTAGAAGTCAATTTGAAGAAGAAGAAATGTCAGCCCGTGTCAAGGCTTGATAGTAATTCCTTGAAGTTGAAAGATGATGAAGAAGTTGAAGAACAAAAGTTGAGAAAGAAATCTGTAGAAAAAGACTCGGGAGAGTTAGGATTAGAAAAGGAAGCAGAAAAATTAGAAAAGGAGAAAGACAGTTCTGAAAAAGAAGATGTAAGTTTAGAAAAAGAAAAAGAGAAATTAGAAATAGAAAGTCAGGAGGAGATTGTCGAAAAAGTTGTTGAAGTTGAAAAAGATGTGAATTTAGAATAACAGAAAGAGGGTTCAGAAAAGGAACCAAAAGTGGAGATTAGAGCAAAAATGGAGGATGCAAAAGAAAAGAAGGATGATCTTGGAGCGGAAGCTGAGGAAGCCAGTGATGCAGAAACTGAAAAACTAAACTTAAGTAATGATCAAGAAGAAGAGATGAATTTTAGTGCTGGCCAAGAAGTAGAAAAGGAGACTAAGGTCAAAAAGACTCCACCAAATGTGGCTGAACAGAGTGATAAAGAGGCTGTTTTGATGGAAATAGAAAAGAGCTTGATTGAAGAGCATAACAAGGAGCTTGAAGCAAGCATTGAGCATGGAAAGGCTGTAATAGAGCATACCTAATGTCTGGTTGACTCTATGGAAAAATTAAGAAGCCTTAATGAAAGGAGACTTGCTCTTCTCAAAGTTAAAACAGCAGCGCCCTCTCAATCTTCTAGAAGACCAAAGCGGTACAAAAGCACTGCTCAGGGAACTATCTACAAGAGCCGCAAACCTCCTCTTCCTCCTTCTACCAAAAGACCTTTCACTTCCTCTACTGCCCAGAATCTCCGTAGTGACAAAAAGCCTAAAACTGACTCTTGATGATGTTTGATACCCTTTGTTGTCTATTGTTTGTTGTGTGTTTATGTCTTTCGTGTGTTGCTTTTATTTTTTTTAAGAATAGTTATAATTTTTTTATGTTAGTTGGTTTTTTGTTAAATCTATACTTCTGTGCTTTATTTTCTTTACTTGGAGTTCAAAAATTCCCTGATATATCTCTCGTGTGTTTGACTCTTAACCCTCTTCTATGATGACAAAAAGGGGGAGAACACTGCACTAAACACTTTCTTGAAACACAGTAAAATTTCAAAATATATATCATGTTCTAAAACTGTGAATTATTCGTGTTCTAATATTGGTAACTCTATGTTCTAATGTTGAGAATAGAATGTGCTTTTCTTAAGAAATGTCTATGTCTGTTAGACTTTAGAACTTCATTCTAATTCTAAAGTCAGTTTCTAATCTTCATTCTATTTTGAATTTCATAAGTCTTATTTGCGCTTATTCAAGGGGAGTCCATGTAAGTCTTAATTGTTCATCTCATGATAAATCTACTGATTTTAGGACTTGCACTTTATTGGTATGCATAAATTTAGGGGGAGCACATGTATTTACTGTTAATAAATTTATTGGTTTTGTCATCATCAAAAAGGGGGAGATTGTTGGTTCAAGATTTATTTCTCCTCTTGATTTTGATGATTATTTTAAACCAAATAAATTTATATATCATGTTTGTGCTAAAGATATTTTATGCAGAAATTATTATTGAAAATTAATTGAAGAAATTATTTTCCTACATCCAAGACATTTATTTGAAGACCATGAAGACTATGGAAGAATTATTTTTGGTTGGTATTATTGTGTGTCTTAGGAAATTAATATAGGATTGAGAGTAAATAATGTTATAAGCACAAATTAACTTTTTCTCTCTCTCAAAAATTATTTTTAAATGATTTTAAATAAATAAATTGAAAGAAAAATGCCCAAATGATATTCTCCACGATTTTGCATTCAAAATATTTTTGGAGTAAAGATATCGGCGGCTATTTAATGAGATTCTGATCAGCTGTTGTGTTTCTAAACACAGCTATCAAAATTTTGTTATGGTTGTTGGCTTTCTGATCTTAAATACAAACTCATATTTTGATGCAACAACTCTTTTCATTTAATGCTGGCAGTTGTGCATGTTTAAACTAAGGGACAAGTTCATTAAATACTCTCCATGCACTGTCTTGTTTTAGTCAAAACGTGATAGACGCCTTAAATGCTTTTATTTCTAAACGTTATTAAAGTGAATACGTCACTTCTCTATAAAAATTTTTCTTATTATCCTTGTTAACGTTGGACAAGAGTAGGAGCCATTGTTCAAGCTTTCAAAATCTCTCTAAGCTCTCTATTCAACCCCTTTCGTCTTTCTTTTCATCATTGTTCTTCAGGAGATATCATCCAAGTGAAAAAGAATTTTATTTTCAACTTTTTTTAAGAATAGATTTGCTTTTCTGATTTCAAATCTGTGTTCTTTTCTTCCGTGCTTATAATTGCATTTCTCTCTTTCCATATAGATTTCTATAATCTGTTGTGGTTAGAGATCTTTAAAAGAAATATATTTGTGTAATAGCTTATTGAGAAGCTATTGTTTTGTAGGTTTTCAAGTAACCTTCTCCTTGGGTGAGATTCTAAAGTTTTGATCTAAGTTTTCTGATCTCTGCAAAACGGAAAAGGATAGAGGTTAACTAGAACTTGTGAAATATAGTGGGTTAAGGTTAGATTTAGGTGTTAAATCTATTTTCTTGTAATTGTTGATTTGTCTCTTACCCTTGAAAAGAGATAACATAGTGGAGAATCTTAAGATGCGTATTTGGGAGTGGATGTAGGTGAGTTAGTGCCGAACCACTATAAATCCCTGTGCCTATCTTCTTTCATTTTCTGAAGTTTTTTCTTGATTATTTGCTATTTACACAAGTATTTATATTTTCAGAAATGCTAAGTTGATTTAAGTTCAGTTCTAGTCGTGAATAAGCTTTATCTTTGTTGAAAATTAGAACTTTGGATTTCTGTATTGTGACCTTCTCAAGTTCTAATTTGTTGTTCTATATTCATTTCAGTTCAATATTTTAGCTGCAATTCATTTTCTAATGTTACAAAAGCTTTATGAAGAAGTTCTAAACGCAAATACTTCACTTTGCAAAGTATTTCTAATCTTGCAGTAGCTTTGTGAAGCTGTTCTAAATTTGATAACTTCACTTCACAGAGCTGTTCTAATCTTGTAAGAAGATTTGTGAACCAGTTATAAAATCAATTGATGTATTTCACATAGTCATTCTAAACTTGGAACTTTGTTGTGAGAAAGTTCTAAATTGAATAACTGTCTCTCACAAATACATTCTAATTCCGCTGCAACAGAATTTTAATCTGGTGTTTTTAAAAGCAAAATTTTTAGAAAACCCAATTTACCCCCCCCCACTTGGGTTGTGCCATACATATAAATGGGACCCACACTATTTATGGGCAAAAATATAGCGTCTACACTCATCACTTTCTCTTCCATCTTCATCATCAAAGCCTTCCCTCGATTCTTCCTTTGAATTATACTAGGCTCCATCTCCTTCATCTACACAAGCATTTTCAAATTGGGTAACCCCATAATAGAATCCCAAAAGGAAGTCTTATATATTCCTTCATTGTTACACCCTAACTCCTCCTAGCATCACCAACATTAGAACTCTCACCAAGGCCTTCTCTAAGCCACACTTTCTTCTTGCTTTGAGTCAAGAGATTAAGTTGTTAAGAGGAGGTCGATAGCACCTCCACCTCCATTTTTTTTATTTGAATGCTAACTCATAATTAAATTAATCAAGCTTTGGTTGTAGGACCTATTTATTATTTTATTGTGAAAATTGGTATAATTTGATGATTGGGGTGAAATTGGGGTAAAATAATTTATTAGGCGTAGGGATGGACGTAGGAAGGTACTTGTGAATTTTGAAGTACCCATACTTATATTTATTTAAAATTTTACTATTCAAACCCATCTGAAACTCATTTAAGCACCTGTTTAAATGTCTATATCCGAACACGTTTAGAATTTACTATTTGTAGCTGTTTAAAAAAAATACCTTTTAAACAAATAAGATATCCGTAAATTTTAAAATACTAATAATGCTAGGATATAGGTGGATTTCTATGACCAAATTCATTTAATACAGAGGGTAATGGACAGGGGGCAGAGCCACTGAATGCCTAGGGTAGGCATTTGCCTCTCTCAAATTTTAAAAAAAAAAATTCTCAACTCTAAACTTCTTTTTCTAAGTGTTCCCTTGAGTTTTTTTTTTTTTTGCACGTTTTTAAGATAACTTGTTGAAGAATGGTTAGTAAATGTTTCCATTATCAATGATTGAATTGAAATAGGTTTCCTTTAAATTTGGTTTATCTTTATTTTTTGGTCATGTTGAGCAAGCCACATATATATATATATATAAGAGAGAGAGAGAGAGAGAGGAGGGGCTTATATTCATGATTTCTTTTACTTTTTATCAAAGCTTCCAAAACACATAAGAGCTCTTATTACTTGTGGTTTTTCTTCTATTAACAAAGCAAGCTGCTTCCAAAAAAAAAAAAAAAAGAAGAAAAGAGCTTATATTAGAATTTTAAAATATATAAAATTGTAATTGTGTATTTTAACTTTTTTTTTAAATTGGTATTTTTCAATTAGTCATCATATAAATTATTCAATTATGAAAAATTACTTAGATACTTTTTATTATATAAGAATGAAAATCTTAAGAATATTTCAATGGTTTTGGAATAAAGTAATTATATAATTTCTATTCAAATCAATTATTATTATCATCAAGGTTGAAAACATGTAAATTCTAAATTAAAGAGTATATACTTAGAATATATAATGAATACATGTTTTAGGTGAGTTTTTCATATAATATTTTATGTTATTGTTTCTATTTAATACTATATTTATTAATTTTAAATTAATCCACTCTGACTATATTTTCACACTGCGCATCTTCACTTAGAAATAAAAATATAGTTTGATTAATTCGACTAATTCAGTTTGATGAATAAACATTCAGTTAATGAATTAAGAGAAATTGAATTTTTGATAATCAATTATAGGTTCAGTTAGAAGTTAACCACACCGAATTAATTAAATTAACCGATATAAAAAACTGTCATTTTTATTAAACAAATAATAAGAATTAAAAAGATCACAATTTTAATAAAATATATTTTTTAAATAAGTTCAAGCAAATTAAATTTTAGTTAATTAGTAAATTCGGTTAAAGTCGATTAATTAAATTAATTTTTATTTTTTTTAACTTTAATCTGATTTATAATCAAAATTAATTCAATTAAAATAATTCAGTTAATTGATAATTCAGTTAAATTTGATTAAGCAAAATAATTTCAATTAATTCAATTTGGTTAAAAATGCTAAAGGGGTGTCAAGGCAGGGATCACCCTGACGTGCTTTGACCCCTTTTTAGGCGTTATTACATGGATAGTTTTTTTTTGTAGATTTTAATTTTGCGTCTTAATACGTTATTGTTATCATACCAGACTGATATTGGCCGTCTTCTTCGCCTGGCGAAACCGAAGACCGGACTCTGCACTTGCCTTGAAAACAGAAAACATCATCGGCACAAATCAATCGATCATGTCGCAAGAAGAACTTGTGATCAATTTAAATTCTCAAATTGCTTCTCTCCAAACCAGAATCAAGGTACTTGCTGCGCTTTATTCTGTAATTTATATTACATCTTTTGCTTTCCTTGTTTGCTCTTCACTGATTGTTATGCACTTAAACCAGGAGTTGGAGGCTGATAATGCTAAATTATCTTCTCAACTCTCAAATTGTAGCTGCAACGAGGTTTCTTTTCTTTCATAATTTCATATATAAAATCATTTTCGTTTATGCTTGTTAATTTTAGTTTAGAGTTGTTGTTCAATCGTATGATATATGATCCAGGAAAAGGAGAAGATCGATAGATCTACAGTACAATTTAGCAAAAGTTCAGTGGTGAAGAGTGGAGAAATAAATTCTGGAGAGGATAAGAGCACCAGAAAGAAAACGAGAGAGAAAATTCCAGGTCTTAATTAAATTAAAGAATGTAAATTAATCAGGAAATAATTTTCATTATTCCTTCTTTATTTAGGATATAGTTAAATGGGAATACTATTCAGTCTAGGAGTATTAGCTAATTAGGAATACTTCTCAGTACAGAATCAGGATATGTTTTGGCTATTCTAAGGGTTTCTTTGAAACCAGTATGTTATTTTGTTCCAAACATAATCATTCTATTCTAGCCTAATTGTTGAGAATTAATTGCCCCATATTCTTCCCCCTGCCTCAAGTGGTATCAGAGCGCGAAAAGATCTGAAATTGCTGCAGGATTTCTAAACCATGTTATGTAGAGGGAGAGATCAAAGTAGAGCTAATCAGTCTCAACAAACACAGAGATGGTTGAGATATGGCAAATGATTGAGAATTTGACTCGGGTTGTACCGGCCTTGCAGCGTCAGGAACCCGTGGAAGACCTAATGGAGATTTCGGAAGGCAACCACAAACAACTCAAAGTTCAAGAGGATCTTGAGATTGATGAAGTCAAGGGTGTAAACCCTTTTCGTGAAACTCGACCCGCGAATCGAGCGGCATGAAGTGGATTGGAAGAGTTGTTACTAGATGCCCTTAATTTGAATGGTGACGGCCCTTAATTTGAATGGTAAAGGGATGAAGATTGAAGTACCTGATCTTAATGGAGAGTTACACGCAACAGATTATTTAGATTGGGGAATAACAATATTGATAGATGTTAATGATCCTAAGGAGAAAGAAGTTTCATGTTTTGATGATCAAAACAGTGAATGCAGTAATGAGGACCTTAAAGAACCAATCTATGATGAGTATAATGATGAAGAAGAGCAAGAAATTAACCTAGTTTCTACCCAAGGAGAAAATATTATCATTCGACAGGTGCTTGTTACCTATAACATAGAAGAACAAAAAGATTGGAATATTGAAGGTGGGAAAACAAAGGAAAATTGTTAATTCTTCACAAAAGCATTTCCTTGTGGATATTGATAGCATAAAACTGCCAAAAGCGAATTGTTTGAAGCAAGTACTCCATGGAGTGGAAATACATCTTCAAGCAAGAAGGCTAGTGCAAACACGGAAGAGTCTTTTTGTTAAATTAACTTTGCTTTCTTGGAAAAGGGATGGATTATTTTAATGGCTTGTGATGTTGGTTGCTTTTGCAAAAAGCCTTAAGTAGGTGGTATTCTAAGGAGAAGTTTACATGAATTGATCTTATTCTCATGGCTGAAATCTCTGAAATTTTCTCATTGAAGCCGAGTTCTTTTCAAACCCGAGGAGAATGAACAGGAGCATTCAAGACTAGTTAAGAAGTTTTCTTTTAGTTTCCTTCTTTATTTAGGATTCTTAATTAAATTAAAGAATGTAAATTAATCAGGGAATAATTTTTAGTTTTTCTCTCTTTATTTAGGATTTAACTAAATAGGAATATTATTTAGTCTTGGAGTATTAGCTAATTAGAAATATTTTTCAGTATAGGATTAGGATTTGTCCTGACAAATATAAATAGGACGGCAACAATTAGTTTTGAGTATTGTTTTTTTATCTATGAATTCAGAATTTTAATTGTAATGGTTTCTTTGAAACCAATATGTTATTTTGTTCCAACCAAAATCGTCCTATTCTAGCCTAATTATTGAGAATTAATTGCCACATTCTTCCCCTGCGTCAAGAAGTCAATAATGGATTGAAATTCCCAAGTCCATGTGAAGTATAAATTAATGTCCTAAGGAAGCATGATAAACATTTTTCTAAGGCAGATCCTTGAGGTTATATAGATGATTTTATCATGAATTTAAACTGGTAATAAGCAAATGACTTTGCTAATTGTGGTCATTCAGTGAACAGAAAATTCTTGCCAGTTGTCAAAACCTTTAGAATCTCTAATGAGTTTTTGCCTTGCATCATTGATTTTTTCTTTTAGTTCTGATGCTATTGGTGTCTCTTTGAATTTGTGTTACTTTTAAATATTAATCCTTTTCTATAATCGAAGTATCACTCTCTTATGGTGAAAAAAGAATTGAATTTTGTTATGACATAGTGGAAGAATATTGCTTATGCAAAAATATTACAATAAAAGGGAACTAATTGATTATTGCAAATATGTTATAGTCCCTAATTTGGATCTAGTTATGGGTCTTTTGAATTAGGGGATCAGGTTTGTGATAGATATCTTAGAAGGAGTTTTCTTCCTTCTATCAATGGTGACGGACTTAAAGAGAATCTGCAATCTCCTAGAGCTCGTTAAGAGAGAACTCTAAAATCTCTGAGTTTTAGAAACTCAAAACCTTTTCATAAAATTCTCCTCCATTTTTTCTCATATCACAGCCTTTTAAACAACTAAATGTAAAGCTAAAACCACCCATTAAGCTACTACCCACTAATAACTACCCATTACAACAAATAACTTGCTTAACCATTCCACTAATATCCACTTACAAAGAAACTATTAATAACATGATAAACATTGAATAACTAAACAACTGTAAAACTACACTAAATATGGTAGCTCGATAAGATTACATTGGCCCTCAAAAAAGGTGCTTGTATCAAGTGCAAGGATAGATGACATGTAATCTTTAACTTGTAAAAATATGACGCAAATAAAATTACTGTCACCATCTATTAATGTTGCAAATAAGGAGCTGTTTATTGCGCTTTTATATTTAATTAAAATTCTTGGATCAAATGGCTCCTCTAATGTTTCCACTACGTCATTCTCAAATTGCTTCTTCCCAATCCCTTCCCATCTAGAGGCTACCAAATCACAAGCAAGACCCTCCAGTTGTGCTAACAATTGCTTTTCTTTGATTATTTCTCTCTTTTACTCTGCGTTGTCTGCTAGACACATAACTATTAAAACCTGAAATGATTGCTGGAAAACTATTGGCTCTTCAATTGTTGTAGACTGTTTTAATTTTTCCAACTTTCCTAATTCATTACTCCTTATCGGTGGCCCAACAAAATCCAACTTTGTGAATTTTGAAACAATGGCACTGCCTTTAGGAGATTCTGAATTGGCTAGACCTACCTGACCTTTTTCTTTTGATGCTTGACGATGGCTGCTCTCTTCTATTGCTGATGTTTGTTTTGAATTCAAAAAAACGTAGGTGAGGGCATCCAATTTAGGTTTCGGTTCTTCATGCTAGGCTTTGTGCACTGCTTGTTCCTCTAGGAACAATGTTAGGATCCTATCAAGTTATTGAATAGATGTGCCCATAACTTTTGGCTCTGATACCAAATGTTACCGTCCCAAATTTGGATCTAGTTATGGGTCTTTTGAATTAGGGGATTAGGTTTGGGATGGATATCTTAGAAGGAGTTTTCTTCCTTCTATCAGTGGTGACATACTTAGAGAGAATCTGCAATCTCCTAGAGCTCGTTAAGAGAGAACTCTACAATGTTTGAGTTTTAGGAAATCAAAACCTTTTCATAAAATTTTCCTCTATTTTTCCTCATATCACATCCTTTTAAACAACTAAATGTAAAGTTAAAACTGCCCACTGGGCTATTACCCACTAATAACTACCCATTACAATAAATAACTTGCTTAACCACCCCACTAATACCCACTAACAAAGAAACTGTTAATAACATGATAAATACTGAATAACTAAACAACAGTAAAACTACACTAAATATGGTAGCTCCATAACAAAATATTTGTATCTAGACTCGTTTATAATCTTGACAGTGATCACCTCTCCCACTTTGTTCATTTTACCTTGAATAGCCTTACTGTCTCTGTATTGTGTGTCCATCTTTTCTTTGACATGGAATTTACAAATTTCTTTGCTCTAAATTTGGTTGCCAATGTAAACTCATGTGAAGGAGGTGATCTACGTAACTTAACCCAACTAAATTGGGATTAAGGTTGAATCAATTATTCTAACTTATACATGTAGAAAAAGACAAATATAAGAAATAAAATAGCAGTAGAAAATAGAAATATAATATAGGAAGTGTTTATGTTAATATACGTGCTGTATTGCATTTTATTTTTTATACTCTCTTGTATTCATATTTGCTCCCAAATGCCAATTAGATGAGCAATTTTTCTGGATTGTGCGTGTGCATTTGCTTTAGGTACAGGTTATCACACAAGGACCATAAATCACCATATGAGGAGATATGTTGCTCTAAAAGTCATGTATTTTGGTCAAAGGTACTTCATCTAGCTTCATTCCTAGATTGATCAATTTATTGTATGCTTTTAAACTGTGCTTCCTTTGTTACATATAGGAGAAAGGGTAGAAATGTACTTGGGATTTAATATAGCTAAGAAACAATCTTAGTTAGAATATTCCTATAGTACCAGACACAGTTGGTGTGACAGCTATCATCCTTTATATTCTGCTGTTGTCCTTTATTCTCTTTTTTCCCCATATGTATACGTCTCATTAGAGGCAAGATCATCCAATTCAGTAATACAATCAATTCCTCTCTCTCTCTCTCTGTGTCATTCTCTTCTTTTCTTCTCCTATTCATCTCTATCCTTCTATTCTCAGACCTGTTGTATCTCTACCTACCTATTTTACTCAAATAGTTAGGAATATTCCTAACAATTGGTATCAGAGCAGCCACAGTTGCTGGAAACCATGTGTAAATCCACTACCTCCAAGAAGAACAAGGGACCCTCATCTGAGGGCATTCCTGTATCCAGAACTAGAAGACCAACTCCACAATCTCAACTCCAAACTGGAGGAGCAAATGAACTCCAGGCTTGGATCTATTGAATCTCAGCTGAAGGAACATCACATCACAGTGGAGAAACTGTTACAAGGGCAAAATAGTATGAAGCTAGAACAAAAGAAAGCACAAGCATCTTATGAAGAACTTAAACAAGAGAACCAGAAATCAGTGGCTTACTTGGCTAAGTTGATTCAAGGTAATCCCTCATTCTCTATCTCTTTTTCTCCTGGAGGTCCCTTCTCACAACCTAATAGTAGCAAAGGTAGGTAACACTTAAACACAAACCCTGAATCCCTTAGAATTGATAAGGGGATCCTAAATAACCCAGGGGGTAGAGAACAGAATGAGTATGAACCACATGGGAGAACTTATTTTAATAAGTTACTCCCTAAGTGTGATTTGCCTAGTTTTGAGGGGTTCGATGCAAAAACTTGGGTTAGCAAGCTTAGGAAATATTTCCAAATTTTTGAGGTACCCAATGATAGGAGGGTAGAACTAACAAGTTTATCTCTATAGGGTAGAGCTGAGATTTGGTTCATTAATTGGAGCAAGGGAAGAGATGCCCTAATATGGGAAGATTTTGTTGAGGCTATTTGCCAATGATTTAGGGATCGAAAGGAAGATGTTGTGGAGGAAATACAAAACCTAAGGCAAACTGACATTGTCGGTGACTATCAAGACAGGTTTGAGTCTCTTAAACTGAGAATGAAAAAGGTTTACCAACTTCACCCTGAATCATATTATATCTCCTGCTTCATTGGGGGACTCAAGGATGAAATAAGATCAGTTGTCAAAATGTTTAAACCCTCAAACCTATACACTGCTATTGAGCATGCAAAGCTGCAAGAGTTACATTTAGCAGCTACCAAACCCAAAACTGTTTATAAACCTAACACTGTTTCTAAATCTTGGAACCTTTCAACCTATAATCATACTAGACCACCTAATATACCCATAAACACTACACTTAACACATCCAAGACCAGCACAGATCCCAAAACAGCCAACCCTTTTCCACTCAATACACAAACAAAACAGCCCATACCCTTTCAAAATGACCAACTAGCATATGCTACAAGTGTGGTGACAAATATTTCCATGGTCACCAATGTGCATCTAAGAAATTAATGGCAATACAATCTCAAGAAGAAGAAGGGGAGTTGGAAGAGGCATGAAACTGAGGAGCCTGAAAATGAAAATCTAGAGGAAACATTAGAGAACACAGCCCTATCCCTTAATGTTGTAGATGGGGGCCTTAGTGATAGCACACTGAAATTGAAGGGTCAGTTACATGGTAAGCCAATCATGATCTTGATTGACACAATTAGTACACAGCTTTCTAGAATCTAAGGTAGCTATAGAGTCTAAACTAACTGTGTCCAACGTAAAACCCGTGACTGTGATAGTAGCTGATGGGAGAAAACTGATTGTTTGTGAGAAATGCAATGGCTGTAAGTGGAACATGCAAGAGCTGTAAGTGGAACATGCAAGGGCATAAGTTTGAGTTTGACCTAAGGGTTTTAGAATTAGGAGATTATGATATGATATGATATTAGGGGTTGATTGGATGAAAAGTCACTCACTTGTGACCTTTGACTTTAAGGAAACTGTGCTGACTATACAAAAAGAGGGAAAGAAGCTTGAGTTGAGAGGGTTGAGTGAGCAAGTCTCTATAAGAATGATGACCTCAAAGGCTTTAGGGAAACTAATGCAATCCGATTGGAAAGGAGTCACTGCTAGACTATTTATCATGACCTTAAACCCACCCATTGAACAACACTCAGCCGCAACCCAAACCCAACGCCAACCATCACCTATGATCACTTCCCTACTTCACAAATATGCACATCTCTTCCAAACACCTACCTCTTTACCCCCATATAGAACTCATGGACACTCAATTCCTCTAAAACCAAACACTGCACTTGTCAACATCAACTTTTTAGATACTCTCATCACCAAAAAAATGAGATTGAGAAGCTTGTATCTGAAATGCTTAACAGCTCCCTCATCCAACCAAGCACCGGCCCCTTGGCTTCTCCTGCGTTATTTGTTAAAAAGAAAGATGGGACTTGGAGATTTTGTGTGGATTATAGGGAACTCAACAAGCATACTATGAAAAATAAGTTCCTTATACTCCTTATAAGGGACTTATTGGATGAATTAATGGTGCAACCATATTCTCTAAAATTGACTTAAGGGTAGGCAACCATCAAATCAGAAAGAGAGTAGAGGATATCCTAAAAACTACATTTAGAACTCATTCAGGGCATTATGAATTCCTTGTCATTGCCCTTTGGGCTGACTAATGCACTAGCTACCTTCCAAGCCTTAATGAATTCCTTATTTCAGCCTACTTCAGAAAGTTTGTGCTAGTTTTCTTTGATGATATTCTCATTTATAGTCCCTCTTTTAAAACCCATGGGCAGCATCTAAAACTTGTCTTTCAAGTACTCTCCTCAAAGTAGCTATTAGCTAAACAATCTAAATGTGAGTTTGGGCAATCCCAAGTCAGTTACTTGAGTCGCATTATCTTTGCTCAAGGGTGTCTAATGACCCTAGTAAGCTGGAAGCTATGACTAATTGGCCTTTCCCAAAAAATTTGAAAGGCCTTAGAGGGTTTCTTGGTCTTACTGGATACTATAGAAAGTTCAGAGCAGGGTATGGGGTTATCTGCAAACCAATTATTGACCTTCTCAAGAAAGATCAATTCAACTGGAACCCTACTGCACAGGTTGCCTTTGACCAGCTCAAGCATCTCGTGACACAAGCACCTATTTTGGCTCTACCAGACTTCACCCAACCCTTCATTATTGAGTGTGATGCTAGTAACACTGGACTGGGGGCAATTTTACTTCAACATGACAGACCTTTAGTACATATCAAAGCCTTTAAGTGTAAGGGCACAACAACTCTCAGTTTATGAAAGAGAATTAATGGCTACAATCTTGGCTGCAACTCAATGGAGACACTAATTAGAATTAGGGCCCTTCATAATTAGAACTGATCAGGAAAGCATCAAACACCTATTAGAGCAGAAGTTGCACAACAAAATTTGGCAGAAGGGAATCTCTAAATTGATGGGATTGGATTATATAATCCAATACCATATAGGAATTAAAAACAGAGTAGCTGATGCTCTCTCAAGAAGGTTTGAAGGGGGGTTCTTCCTGCTTTAGCTTGACAGTATCATCAATTACCCCAAAATGGCTACAAGAAGTTCTAAATTGCTATGAAGGTGATAATGTATTGGCCCCTACTATTGTTGCTCTAACCATAAACCCTTAAGATGTGCCTAATTTTTCCTCATCAAGGGGATTAGTGAGATATAAAGGGAAAATATACATTGGAGCTACTACAGAACTCAGGTTGAGATTGATATCCCTATGTCATGAATCCCCTATTGGAGGCCATTCTAGGATCAGGGGCGCATTGGCTAGACCAAAACAATCCTTTTACTGGCTAGGCATGCAGAAATCTGTCATTGAATGGGTCCTGCAGTGTGACGCTTGTAAAAGATGCAAGACTGAGTCAACTGCATATCTTGGTATCCTTCAACCACTCCCAATCCCCACCCAAGCTTGACAGTATATTTTTATGGATTTCATAGAAAAACTACCCAAATCACAAAGTTTTGACACTATCCTAGTTGTCATTGACAGATTCACTAAATATGCCAATTTTATTCCTCTTGCTCACCCATTCAATACTTCAAAGGTTGCTCATGTATTCGTAGATCATGTATTTAAGCTCCATGGCATGTTTGAAACAATAGTCTCTGATATAGACAATATATTCACTAGCAGCTTTTGGAAAATACTCATGAAACTATTGGGGTCACAACTGCAGTTCAGCTCTGCATACCACCCCCAGACTAATGGCCAAACTGAGAGGCTCAATAGATGCATTGAATCATACTTGAGGTGTATGACTTTTCAAATGCCCAACCAGTGGAGCAAGTGGCTCAGTCTAGCTGAATATTGGTATGATCACTCACCATAGTGCCATTAATATGAGTTCCTTCCAAGCTCTCTTTGGGTACACCCCCTACTCTACCAACCCTCCCTTTAGCTTCTACTTCAGTAGCATCAATGGAAGATTTTCTTCAAGCTAGAGAAACCATGACTCACTATCTTAAGGAACAATTGACTCCCTCTAAAAATAAAATGAAGCAGTATGCTGACAAGCACAGATCAGATAGGGAATTTGCAATAGGGGACTGGCTTTACCTCAGAATTCAGCCCTATAGGCAAGCTACTCTAGCCCTTAGAAGATCTATCAAACTCACAGCAAAGTACTATGGACCATTTCAGATAGTAGACAAGATTGACAATGTAGCTTACATGCTCAAGCTACTAACTGATTGCATGATACACCGTCTGTTCCATGTTTCTCTACTCAAGAAAAAGATTGAGGACAATGCTACTTGCACCCTAGAGCTGCCTAAGCTAATTGATGGGGAATTTGTCATTACACCTGAAAAAGTGCTCAACACTTGCACCATTTCATAGGAGACTCTTATGTTCAGCAATTATTGATCAAGTGGGTGAACCTATCTGCTATAGATGCTACTTGGGAAGACTGCTCCTTCATTAAACAGCAATTTCCTGAGTTTTTCTATTCTTGGGGACAAGAATGTAGTCAAGGAGGAGGATTGTTAAATATAAGAGAAAGGGTAGAAATGTACTTAGGAATTAATATAGCTAAGAAACAATATTAGTTAAAATATTCCTATAGTGTTAGACACAGCTGGTGCGATAGCTATCATCATTTATATTCTGCTATTGTCCTTTATTCTCTTTTTTCCTTATTTGTATACCTCTCATTAGAGGCAAGATCATCCAGTTCAGTAATACAATCAATTCCTTTCTTTCTCTCTCTCTCTCAACTATCATTCTTTTCTTTTCTTCTCCTATTATGCTCTATCTTTCTATTCTCAGACCTGCTGCATCTCTACCTACCAATTTTACTCAAATAGTTAGGAATATTCCTAACACCCTTCTCGCCTTGTTGAGGATAAATTGAAACTTGAATGTGGATCTGAATTTCATTTTGTTAAATATGCAGCTGTATGTAATCTTACTTTTCCTTACCAGTTATCTGATATATCAATGTGGCAAAAATTCATATATGAACAAGATATTCCACAAGCTTAGATTTAATCTCTGAAGACTGTAGATGTATAGGGTTTGTTTGATAAGTATTTCTCTTTTATTTCTTAAATCTGCTTTAATGTTTACATAAAATTCTTACCTTATTGATACAGTTGTGTTTACAAATCAGAAGAATCCATGCTCTCTTTACAATGACAGTAGAAAAATGAAGAATTCGTAATGATATGTGCTGTATTACAGGTTTTATGGTTTTTCTTCAGAGGGACAAATGGATCCAACTGTTGAGGTGTGTATTTTGGTACTTTTTTACTTTTTCTTCCTTTTATTATGTATTTTAACAAGTGCTTGGCTGACTAGCAGATACTCCTTTGACAATAAAATCAGGAAAATGATGGTTTTGTAAGGCAATTTTCACTGAATAAATATAACATTTGTTTTTCTTTTCTATAATTTGACATCTCTTACAGTCTGAGATTTTCAAAGCTCTTGAAAGGACAAGGCTTTTAATTGGTGAAAAGAAGGAGATACAATACTCGCGATGTGGCAGAACAGATAAAGGGGTTTCTGCTGTTGGGCAAGTAAGCATGCTTATGGAGTAGATTTGCCCCATTGAAAAACTTGTTTGCGCTTAGAAAAGGGAAAAGGACAAAAAATCTTCCTGTGGCTTCACAATTTTTTATTTTTCAGTCTGATTTTGTTTTGACAAAAAATTTCTTTGTATTTTACCCTGTTAACATAGTTAAATGGTGAGCATAGCCCCAAAATGATTAAAAAGAAGAAAAAAAAACCTTGAAAATTGACAGTGTGTAAAATGTCTAATGTAGGTGATTGCTTTGTTTTTACGATCCAAACTCAAAAATGCGGGTGCAGTCGACAAATTTTCAGGGGAATCAGAAGAACATAATGGTCAGCCACATTATCCTGTTCTGGGAACTTTATATGGATTTTGAGCATTAGCTATTTGTAATATTTTTTAAACTTTGAATTTACATGTTCAAATAGTTCAATGATAATTCACCCATAGACTCATATCCTGTAATAACAAATCCTCTTTTCGAGGTGGCAAATTTGATTTCGTGGTTTAGAAATCCTGTCATGGGTTCATGTGTAACCTGATTTTTTAAATCTCTAAATATGTTATAGAAGGAATGAAATATGAGAGTATGGATCAATGATAGCAGTTTTTAATTTGATACAGGGTGCACTAGCAGTTTTTAATTTGATACAGGGTGCACGTTTTGCCTGTAGTATGCAGCGAAAGGAGAACTGGATTTCTTGTGACATAATCATGTAATTAGCTTAAGTTCTGCCCACCGAAGTGTTCATTTGAGTGTGTTGAACTTACCAAACTTGATCCACAATTAGTATTGATTGCTTTAAGGAACAAACTTGAACATCTCTATACTCAGCTTGTAAAGTCAGTGGGGCAACTTGAAAAGATTTTTAGCATATTTAATTTGGTAGCATTGTTATTGAAAACTATACTTTGCATTCACGTTCCATATATGGAAAAAATTATTGTTCCTTAGATTGTTCTCATGAACAAACTTGAGCCTGCTTGAAAAATGTGAAGTCATCCATAAAAATGGTTTAAGCTCAATTTTAAGCTTAAGAGTGTGTTGAGCTCAATTTAAACGTAAACAAACCTTGGCTTAACTCAACTTGAATACTTGATTACAGTACTGGAGTTAGGTTTGTTGGGATTATGATTTTTGTTGGGATTATGATTTGTGTTGATGAGGCATTTTCTCAGGTGAAAAATGAATTGAATTGATCCAAGTTTTTGGACTTAACTCATAAATGTTATGCTTATTATTTATCCTTTTTCTTTTCAAGAAGAAGAAATTGATTATGTGAGAGTACTGAACCGAGTCCTTCCAAATGATATCCGAATTTTAGGCTGGTGTCCAGTTCCAAATGATTTTAGTGCAAGGTTCTCCAAACTGTCTCTATAAATTGTTAGCTTCAAGTTTGTAACTTCTTTGTGTTTGTTATCATAATTATCTGTTTTGATTATACCACAGGTTTAGTTGTCTGAGCAGGGAGTATAAATATTTCTTTTGGGGTGACAATTTGAATCTCTTGGTATGCAGCTCTGTTTTTCCATGAAGTTAATAGCATTTGACAAATCTGTTTCTACATTTCTCACTTTTTAGCAACATCTTTCGTTGTTATGTGTTTTACCAGGCCATGGAGAATGCAAGTAAGAAATTTATAGGCGAGCATGACTTTAGAAACTTCTGTAAGATGGATGCAGTGAATGTGCACAATTACAGGCGGCATATAACCTCATTTGAAATTTTACCTTGCAATATGAGGTATCAGAATTTGTTCATTCTCAATATCGTTTATCTCCTTGTTGCCATTGGTGGGGCAGAGGCCTTGAAGTTAGCTGGTTTAGGCATATGTTATGATAATGAGGCTTCATGTTCATGTATGAAAACAATTTGGCCTTCTGTTTCAAAATGTTTATCTTGTCCAGTGGAGATTGGCAGTTGTCGTACTATGTACGCGTAATGCATTCTTGGTTGTGACAATTGTCAATTCTTTGGTTTTATATCAAGTGATAATTGATTGATTGGCTTGTTAGATCTTTGGATTCAAAAATCAGAAGAAAGGTGGAATAACTAAGTGAAAAATAAAAATAAAGACAAGAATAAATGGTGAGCCTACAGCATTTACAAACTGTAAACTATGTGATTATTTCTCAGATTTCATATTGAATGCTTGGTGCTGTATAGTATTATTAACAATAGTTGGGTTTATTGGATGGATGAAGAGGATATTGAGATGAACTAATTGATAGACTCATTTGATTCAGTTCAAATTTCCATGTATCGCAAGCAACCATCTGATTCTGAGATTGCTTGATGGAATCTAATGCAACCTGGGTTTATTCCATCTACAGGTTTGAAGGCAATCAACTTTGTGAAATAAAAATCAGAGGTAGTGCTTTCCTGTGGCATCAAGTCCGGTGTATGGTTGCTGTGCTATTCATGGTTGGCCAGGGTTTTGAATCCCCTGATGTATGTACTGGTTATCCTTATGACTACATTATTTTATCTTTTTATAGTTTGACTCCTTTAGACACAAATTCTGCACACAGATGTATAGCATGTAGCTTCTAGTTTACATTTTCTTTGGCTAAGATGTCGATTAACTAAAATATGATCTTGAGACACCTTGAGTACGTGTAGAAAAGCTAAGAACAAAATTCCTGAAAAATAATCCCATGAAATGCATCATTTTGCTTGTTTTCTGAACCATCCATATAGTTTACAATTCTCCCGCCATGAGCGGAAGTTTTTACAAACATCATAGTTCTTTTATGACAATTTTCAGGTGAGGACCATTTGGATGCAACATACTCTGCTTGTTTGTAGACAGTAGGAAGCATGATGATCCTCTAGGTGAGCTAGAAATATGCTTGTTGCTTTTGTTGATAAATTTAAGGGATTCTTGAAGTTGAGTTCTTTCACATTAGGAAATGTAGGAAAAAACTATTAAGATTTGGTTAAGAAGCCCACGTGCATCATTTAGATAGTTTAAAGAATGGCTGCATTTTACATTGTTCCTCTGCATGAACAAATTGATTTTGTAATATAAAAGGAACTGATTTTAAGCATCCAAATGCGCAGGTAATAGATTTGTTGTTGGATGCTGATAGGATGCCAAGGAAACCCCAATATCCCATGGCTCCAGAAATTCCACTGGTTCTACATTCCTGTGAATTTGAAGACCTCAGGTTTACGTGTTCAACAGGTACTAGTAACATGAAAAGTAAATTAATGCAAACATTTTTTTAATATTTGCCAAATATGCTTAACTTTGGTACTCAATTGGGTTTTGTCTTGGGCTGTTCTGTGATTAGGATTAACATGTTAATCTTCTATTCCAACTCAGGAGAAAATATGGACCATAATTTCCTCGTGTCTGAAGGTATTTCTGCAAAACAGGAATACTGATACAATATGGATGATTGTCCTGTTTGGTGACTGACAGTTGGCATTAGGCATATCAGGGGCTATTTTTGGTGTAATGATTAAAGGCTTGGGCTTTGCATCAGTAATGTTGAAGTCTTAGGAGCAGCCATTTCATGCAATAATGTGAGTCATATGACTGTCTTTAAAGACTCTGCTCTAGGAGTTCATCTCAATGGGAAAATTACTAGGAAGGAATTGAGATGACGTAAATCATGTCTCTTGGATTTACAGCTTAGTACTAGAATTTTGTGATCTGCAGTTAGATGTTGTTACAAGTCACGCACTTGAGCTCATATCACTTTTTTTCCAACGTGCTAGCCAAATTTGTCGTCAAATTCAGTTGCCAATTCCAAAATAGTTCTTTTAATTTTTGGCTTCATTTGTAATAGATGCTGGCCAAGCTTTGCGTGCTCACTTGGAGAATGAACGTCAACTTTACCAACTCCAAGCTGCCATCTTTCATGAAGCTTTACTTAGCTGTTTGCCTTTGTCAAATGGTGCGGAAGATAATTCTTTCAGCATCTCTTTTGGAGCTATAGCATCTGAGTTATTTGATACTTAGACAATACTTCTGAATTTTCAGATAATAGCTCATTCAATAATGGAACAGTCAAAAAGAAAGCCTCTCATATTCCTCTCATGTTGAGGCCAACTGAGCGTAAGTCTTACCCTAACCCAGTTGTATCTGTCGCAGGCGAATGGAAGTATTCTTTCAAAACAAACGGTCATACATGAATTAATTTCTCTTTACTGTTTTGATATTTTAGCTGGTTGCCAACAAGTTTAGTTACTATTTTTGAGAGAGAGAGATACGATTCCAATATATATTGGCAATTGACTTGCATATCAAGAAAATTCTTCCACTGTCTGATATTATGGTTTTTGCGTAACTCACTAATGCTTGAACTTCTGCTAGCATCTTATGGGGAACGTCATGCTAAACTGGAAATGCGAAGATAAATAGGCTTGTTGACTTATCAACTAGAGAGTTCAAGTGTTCAATTCATGGAGATCAGTTGCATCCGTTTTGTCAATCAGGTTTCATTCTACTATACTATATTGGTGATTTATATTCCTTACCTAGCCATATAACTGAGAATGTTGTTTTATAGATGTAAAATCAACTCTGTTATCTGTTTTAGCTGACAGTGCCTCTGTAGTTGTGCTTTATGTTTTTCACTAATTTATGGCACTGGAGAAGGAGATGAAATATGTTGCTATTGTAAACGTAAAATGTTTATCGCTGATTCTACGACTGAGACAAATGATGAAGATTTATAGTGGATTATAAAACAGAGCCATTTTGCTTAATATTCAAATTATTATTTGGTCTCCTAGTTATATAAAATTTCTTAATGGGCGACTAAGGGCCTCTTTGCTGTCATATTTGCTGATAATTTATAGCGATTGCCGATGATTAATGGGTGACAATGACTAGCTGATGGATGTTTATATTTGCTAAAATTTTGGTAGTTATTACTATTTAAATGTAAAATGATCATATAGATTATATTTGTTTTATTTATTATAATTTATAATGTGTGTGTATATATATACATATATATAATTTTTAAGATAAATATATTATTTTTATTTTAATGTATTATATAAAAAAAATGTGAATGAAAATTTTAAAATAATATTTAATAGAAAACTATAGAAAATAATCACAAAAAAGGTTAATTTGAAGAGAGTAAATAGTAATTTGCTCTAATATTAGTGGCCTAACGCATAATTTTGCCTCTAAACTATTATCATTTCTCCCAGTGGCCCATTGAACTTTGAGGGAATCTATGGTGACTAGTAATAAATCTTTCAGTACCTTTACCCCTCGCGATGTAAGAAATGAAGAGCATTCGCTCGCGTTTGGGAGAGTGAAACTGATTTTCTTCGCTAGGTGAATGTCTAACGTGGCATAATTCTTCATAAGTTTCTCTCCAAAATTGATCTCATGAACAATGTCTCTCCAAAATCTATCTCATAAACAGTGCAATTCTTCCTTTCTTTCTTTTTGTTTTAAATTGTTATGGGTGTGCTTCATTTCTGCATCCATCCTATTATTTATTTAAATTTATTTTTAATCGCTTATCAATTATCAGATGAGTGATGGGTTCTTATATATTTATGTCAGTTTTTCTATATCTACAAATTAATTTTTTGGGATTTTTTAGACCAATGACTACAAGATGTTTTTCAAAATTTCTAAAATAATCAAATCTTTATTTCTCATAACCTTTTTCTTTATTTAGATGGCGATCGTAATAATCTCCAAAACAAAGCATTTTGGATAGCTTCAAAGAAAAAGTAGAAGAGGAAAAGAAACGAGAGCCATGGCTATATCAAGGTCAACAACATCATTATCCTCGTCAGAAAATTGTGGCTAATAAAAAATACGAAAAAATACAGTACCAGAATCTAAATGGTCCCAGAGGATGTATACAGAGAGACGAAGGCAGAGCAATGGAAGGACAATTGTTAGGGTTTGGTTTAGTGGGATGATTTTCAAGATTAGACTTTAGTTTTTTGGGTGTTTTTAAGTAGTCAAACCCACTGGGCCCAGCTAGTTTCAAGCAAATATTTTTATACAGTCAGGATTTTTTTTTTCTTATGTGGATTATATCGAAGTACATATAACATATTGCTGGAAAGGGGAGCAAACAAAGTAAAATTCGCCAAGGATGGTTAGCTGCCTCAAACCAGTGTAGTGTCTACTTCTTTGGATTCTGGTTGAAGCATTTGCATATTTAAGCAAAGATTTCTTGAAAAGGAACTATACCAATGGAGGCTTACTGGTCAAATCATATGATCCACTCTTATGGGCTGCATGTGGGTCCAAGTTTAGCAAATGGAAATTAGCTAAATTGATAGAATGATAAATATTTCTATTTACTTTATAATTTTGTTTAATGATTTTTCAATTTTGATAAAGATTCATCCACTTCTAAAGTTATAAATTTCAATGATATATATTATTAATAATAATTTTTAGAGTTCTTGTTATTTATATACAAATATTATTAAATGAATGGTAAATACAACTATTGAAATAATAATTTTTATATTTTTTTAGTTATTTAATAAATATTTAATCAATTCAATTTTATCAATTATGGCATTCAATAAAATAATTTTATAAATTAAAATATTTAATAAATATAATTTATACATTAAAGTATTTAATGAGAGAAAAAAAAATTGAAAAGGTAGGAACAAGAAACTAGAAAGGTCCGCATTGGTAACATGCACCACAGCTCATGACCACTCAACATTATTCAAATTATCTTGCTGTACAAATGATTACTATGATATGATGACCCACCGCAAAAAAAATAAAAATAAAAAATAAAACAGATTTTTGTAGCTCAAGTCACAATGATCGCAATCTATCATTCGAAATTTGAAAAAGTTGTGCTTTAGTTGTTAAGACAATAATTTTTACTTTTGAATTTCCTTCACCTTTTAAGAAAAATAAATTATTTTATTAATGTTGTATTCAAAAGGGAACTTTGCTTCTACAATGTTTTCTTTTTCATTGATGGGGAGATTTTGATGGGCGAAAATAATATTATGAATTATATAATAGAGTAATTTTTTTTTAATTCACTAAATTGATAAAAATATTTTAAAATATTTATCTAAATTTAATAAATATTTTCATCTATAGACCAAATTAATAAAATTTAATATTTTTTAAAATGAAAATATTTCTAATCATATATCTAAAAAAAATCGAAACATTTTTTAAAAATTTTTTAATTTTATTTGTTTGATTTGCAAACAGACTACATTCAGAGTGTGGGTAAGTTTTTTTCCAAAATTTTTTTAATCCAGAGGAAAAATCACAATAGGAGTGGCCAAAATAATGCTGCACACTCCAATTTTAGTTTTCTCCTCATTTTCAAAAAAGAAAAAATAAAAATAAAAACAAATACACAAATAAAGAAGGAAAAACCAAAAAGAAAAAAAAAATCAGATCATTATTGTCACAGCATTACAATCTGTACCGCGAAGCAGCAGAAAATAACCTAAATGGAAAATTAGAAATACAGAAGGAGGTGGGGGCTTCATTAGTACAGTAGCGGTTCCCGCGAGGGAAACTCGGATCAAACAACGCGCCTCTTTCCTCTCTTTTTTTGTTTTTGATTTTGGAAGGAAATTGAATCCCTCCTTTTGTTTTTATTGCAAACGGAAAAGAAAGGAAACGAACGGAAAGTTATGGAGGCAGCCATGGGATTGTTGAGAAGAATCCATCCGAGGCAAACGGAGACCGCTCTTTCCGCTCTCCTCAGCCTTCTTCCTCACCACTCCTCCGATCTCCTCTCTCAAGTCGATCAGCCGCTCCAGGTATTTTATTTTACATTTTTAAATTACAGTTTTTCTTTTTTGTTGGGGATATGGTCTGTTAATTGGTGCTTAGGCTGTATGTTTGGTTACATTGTTTTCTATTTTGTCTTTTTTATTTAGGTTTTCTCATTATTTATGTTTGTTTGGTTGCTGAGAAAATGGAGAAAATGTGAGGAAGATAGGACTTGGTGGTAAATTTTGAAATTGCTTTAATGTGCTCGTGTGAATTCAGAAGAAAGGAGAGCTAATATGCGTAGAAATGTGGAGAAGGAAAAATTTTATGAAAACTATTAATTTAGTTTAACTAAGAAGGTAAAATGAAGTTTGCAGAAAGAATTTTCATTTGTGAAATCTCGATTTTGGAAAAAATCGAACAGAATTGGATCCATTTTCTTATGCTCGACCTTAACATGGAAAAAAAAAACGTCCAATTGGAAGCTTGTATTCAGTCTCGAAACTATAGTTGTCTTCCTGAGAAATATTGAGGATGGAAATCTCCAATTTCACTACTTTTCAGTTTATAGACACTCTAATATATGATAAATTTGAATTCTTATCTATTTCCTCTAATGAATGATTTACTTCGCGTTCTTCGAGAGTATTTCTAGTGATACAAACTTAGGACTCTCCATGCCTCAAAAAGACAATGATATGAATTAGTTTTACTATTTATAGTGCTTTAAGTATGGTGTTTGGTTTTCTATTGAGAAACACTATATACAGAATCTGCAATGAGTACAGAGATTATGTTCTGAACTTGTAATGTGTTTGTATAGTCTCAAATATATTAAGGCATGAAACTTTTGGAAGCAGGTGTTATGTGATGTGGATAGTGGAAAGGAGTTCATATTGTGTGAATACAACAGAGATGCTGACTCTTACAGGTAAGCACTTTACTATATCTTATAATCGTACCAGGATAGATTAATAATGTAATATGCCTAAGAGGAGGTAAACTTAACTGATTATGTTGTCGTTTTAGAGATGATCTTTCATGAATTCATAGATGTGCATATAGGATTTGTGAGTATTTGCCGCTTCAAGTTCTTCTGTTGCCAGAAATCATGGAACTCACTGTTGGATTTTTAACAAAAGAAGCAACTGTTATGTACTAGTGCTTTGCAATTTGCATGACCGTATCTTTTGCACATATATACTTTATAGTTTACACCATGTGTGCGTGTGTTGTGTGTATGTAGTTTATTTTGCTGATAATTAAATATACTTGTGAAGTTGGTACTAGTTTTGCTGGTGTCAGTTGTATGGCGTATGTTATCCCATGTTATAGGGCCATAATTTCAAGTTGAATCGCATCACAGGGCATTGATCCTTTTGGGGTGTGTTTGTGATCCATGCATGTGCTTGTACATGTATTTGTGTTCTCGAATTGAAATCAACCTTAAGTTTTGATCAGTTTCGCTTTTCTTCTTGTAGATCACCTTGGTCAAATAAATATCATCCTCCGCTGGAAGATGCACTCTATCCATCTATAGCATTGAGGAAACTGGAATTGGAAGCGAATGAAGTCTTTTCCGTCTATCGTGACCAGTGAGGTCCTTCACTTACCTCGTCTTTAGTTAATTTTTTGTTTTTTTCGGTTGCAATTTTCATATAGAAGAGTTTCTAACTGTAGATCTTCTTTTGACTTGTTCTTTTCCAATTGATTTTGTAGTTAACACAATAATTTATTGTAGAGGAAAATCCTGTATATGCCTTTTCTGACTGTTGCCAGTTTCCATTCTTTGATCTTGGAATAGAATAAAAATCTGTGGTTTTTCCTTATCACTCAAATGTTTTTCAAAAGGATGCTTCTACTTTTCCCAGTGAAGTTTTTTCTGTGTGAGTGTTATGTATTCAATGCTGTTCAAAAGGTTTAGCAGTCTGATCAACTAGTATGCTGGTAGGTATTATGAAGGTGGCATCTCATCTGTTTACATGTGGGAAGATGATAATGAAGGTTTGGTGGCATGCTTTTTGATTAAGAAAGGTGAGCATTCTTCCTAAATTAGCACTCAGAAAACAAAGTTTAATGTCTCTGACTGGATTGCCATTACTTTGAGGATTAAGATGGCTCAAAGACAGGGCATGGCAGAAGGGGTTATCTACAAGAGGGAGCATGGGATGCCATTCATGTTATTGAGGTAAGCTCCCAGCAGGGGCTAAAATACATGAGATACCCTACCTTCCTTCGTGTTCTTTCCAAAATTTCTTTATATGTAACTGTATTGCTCATTATTCTCCTATGCCTGCAACAACTTTTTGTCATTTAGGTGGGGGAACAGGAGGAAGGAATAACCCGTTATTGTTTGACAAGTACTATCATGCTGTCTTTAACTACAGATAATGAGTCATCTGGCACATTCAGTCTCTCAGGTTCTCTTAGACGACAGGTAATTTATCTGTCATATCTTTTCTCCTTACTTCATTTCTCTCCTCTCTCAACTTAGAAGAGAGAGGTTTTCCTTTCAAGTGTTGATCAATTGATGAAACTCTTTCCGAAAATATTTTTGAGAAATGGCACTTTTCCTGATAATGGGAAATTCATATTTTGCTATTGAGTGCTAACAACTGCTTTGGATGGTTGGGTTAATAGATGCTAGATTTTTGGGAGAGGTTTCTTCTTTTCCTCGTGAAATACAGTATTCATTGTGCCTCTGGTGTGTGAACTTTGTATCCATTGGATGGTTGAGTCATGCTGTTTTTACCCATTAAATTGTAATAAGGTTGAGGTGATTGATAGAAATTACCTGTTCCTTCCTTGTAAGGAATAGACTTTGGCATGTTCTAGGTGGAATTTATTCTTTCTCAATTACAAATGATGGGTTTTGAAGTTTCTTGTTCTTCATGAAAACTGAATATTGCTTCCTACTTTAATGGGCACAATTATGATCAATTGTTTGCATCACTGATTGTGTGAATTTAAGTGTTAGCTCATATGTGAGTTCTATAGCGTCCTCCACAATAGCCATGGTATATAATAGATGATTGATGGGAAATGATTTAAAATGCTTGAGAAAGCTATTTTCGAGTAAATTCCAACTTTGTGGTAAAGTAGCAATGCATCCTTTTATAATTTCAAGTAATTGGAGCTATCCTATTGTATGGAGTTTTATGTGTATGTGCATTCACGCAGCACATTCACTTTTAATTCGACTCAGCAGTTGATTTGCCATTGTCTTCTGTAGATGAACATGGACCTCTCAACTGCAGATGGTCATCTTTGTAACATGGGAAGGATGATAGAAGAAATGGAGGGCAAGCTGAGGAACTCACTAGATCAGGTATGTTGCTCCTGCCATTAACTTCATTAACTTATGAAATTACTGTGCAGTAAGTTATCAACTAGTTATCAGTTCTGGTCATTGGCACTGTGGCATATTGGTCAATACTCAAGTACTTCATAGAGTATGGCTTGAAGGCCATGTTTGGCCTACTGGAATTGGAAAGGGAATGCAAATCTTGGACTACATTATGATTTTGTCTATTGGCTTGGTTCACAAGGAACATTGATTTCTTTTTCTTTTTTTTATGTTTTAATAACTCTAATTTTATTGAAATAATGTATACTTTTTGGCAAAATATAAACAATGCATTTTTTTTAGTTGAGAAATAGACCTGCAATAGGATTCTTTGCCCCATTCCCGTTCCAGTTTGAAGATGAACCAAACAAACCCTAAATTTTCCCTCATCCTCCGGTTTTTATTTTTCAAATAGCAGTTACAAAAATGGAGTGGTTTGTAAACCCTTAAACTTTCTTTAGGATGTCAAGTTGACATATCTGGAACCTCAACAATTAATCCATCTTATTACAGGTTTATTTTGGGAAGACGAAAGAGATGGTTTGCACTTTACGACCGCCATCTGAAGTTGTGATGAGACTACCAAACAGCTGATCATAATGCTGACGGTAACTGAAGATAAATTCGTTCTGTCTCGATAACTTGCATTACAGTGTGATTTCTGGAGGACATGTGTAGATTTATCATCTCTTTCACCTTTTCACCCCTTTACTTGAATCATCATATAAATCATCATATAAAACTTTGTGCTTAGCTTGGATCAGTTTTCAAGTACTTTTTTCTCCATTTGAGACATTGTTGGATATACAGTTGGATTGAGTTAGATTTGAACAGTTTCAGTTTGGTAACAGTTTTTGAAATAGCTTTTACTCAAAATACTAAATGTCATTTTTTATAGTATTCGATGACATAGGGTTCGAATCACCTTTTAGAGATTGAAATAACCTTTTATAAAAAGATAATTCATATAATGTTTATTTTTTTAGTATTTTATGAAAAATTATTAAAATAGCTAATAGCTAAAAGCTATTAAAAGGGTTAATAACTAAATACTATTAAAATAGTTAACAGTTATCAAAATAGTTAATTTTACTCAATAAATTTTTGAACGTTTTGATTATTTATGCATTTTCATTTGATTTGATGGGGTTTTTTTGGAGGTTTTTTAGTGAGGAAAGATTAAATTATTAAAAAAAAGTTAAAAGGTACTTTTATGACTATTTGAGGGCTAATGCTATAAAAAAACTTTGACCAATGTCTTGTAAAATCACTTTAATTCGACTTTTGTCTTTTTGACACTTTAAAATCAAATGTTTATATTAATATCACATTAAATGCAAAATCTAATTAGGGTATGAGTAAAAAACTAATAAATGTGAATCCCACATAATTAATCTAAGATGCAACACGCACTGTTTTACCCAAAAAAGCATCGTGTTGCCACTTGAGCTGCTTAACCCAAAAAAAATAAAAAATCCTTAAATTTCATCATCAATTATCGTCGATTTCTCTCCTCTCTTCCTCCACCTTTTGCCGATAATCTAAATCCCCAACACTGTGGCTAGCCATTTTCACTTGAATCACTGGCCTCTTGGAACTCACAGAGGTGAGCTTTTGGAGCTTCTGAAAATCGAAAGATAGATAGATAGAGAGAGAGAGAGAGAGAGAGAGAGAATAACCTTTGTGTGTGTCCCATTTTTAGAATACCCATGAAACATCACACAGAAAACCCAAACTAAATCTCTTCCCGCATTTTGCCCAAACTAAATCCCCCAAAGCAAAGTCCTCAGGCTTATAAACATCCTTCTTAATTCCAGCGATTATGCCCACAGTGTTGGGGATTTAGGTTACCGATGGAGATGAAGAAGGTGAAGGAGGAATAGAGGAGAGAAATCGACGATAGTTGGGGATGAAATTTAGGGATTTTTTATTTTTTTTGGTCAAACAGCTCAAGTGGCAAAACGGTGCATTTTGCATCTTGGGCTAAGTTAACCCAAGATGCAAATGTGGGACCTACATTTATTAGTTTTTTTATTCAAACCCTAGTTAGATTTTGCATTTGGGATGATATTAATACAAACATTTGATTTGGAGATGCTGGAGGGACGAAGGTCGAGTTAAAGTGATTTTGCAATAAGACGTATTGGTCATGATTTTTTTGTAGCATTAGCCTCCTATTTGAGGGTGAAAAACGTTTAAAATTTGGCATTCTAGGGTTACCAAATTAAGAAGTTGAGAAAGGTAATTTATTTTCAAAAAAAACGGAAAGAATTATCTTAATATTTATAAGTGCATATTTTATTAAAAATAAGTTTTAGTCAATTTATACGTTCATAATAACTTTCATGGGGGAGTATTTTTGAAATCTCATATATAAACTCAATACTATATTGATAATACACCATAATAAAATATATAAATATATTTAAAGATATTAAATTTTTAAATAAACTCTAAGTAACAAATAAAAATAGGATTCTCACCATGTGTATCCAAATATAATTATTACTCTCGTATTATATATCTCCAATTTAATCTAAAAGGAGGTCAATGTACAATTTTCCCAATTCTCAATTGTACTAGTTAATAATTGGTACAGTGAGCGTAGAACATACTTTTGATCCTCATTAATCTCAATCTTTTTCACCTTAAACAACATGGCTAATGAATTGGTCGAAGGGCACAATATGGGGGTCAGGACAACAATCACGGTGAGGCGGGTGAAATCCCTGTAATACCTCCCCCACAAACAACCGATCCTCAAGTGGCAGTGGCCCTAGCTCAAGCATACTCACAGTTCGGTATCGTGTTGAAATGCCTAGTTGAGGCCCCCCATACAGACGACGAACTAACACCTCCAAGTGGGCTAACGACCCAACGCAACAAAGAGCATAGTGAACCTTCGCTGTCACCTAAATGATGAAAACCCTTAGTGTCTGAACAGTTCAATGAGATGGATTCGAAGGCAAATCTAAGCATGATTGCTCCCTGTAACCAAGAGCCAAGTCACTCACAACCAATCATAGATAGTGGCAATCTCCTTTACATCGTCAAAGAGCTGGTCAAAGAGCGTAGGAAAATGAGAGAAATGAGGGATTACGGTCTCAGGGAGGACTCCCCCTTATCAACCAACATCCTGGGGGGTTCCCCCCTAAAATTCAAGATTCCAATTTTCCAATCCTATAATGGATCCATCGATCCCCGAAGTCACTTTGAGACTTTTCAAACCACGATGTATCTACAAACTAACTTCGAAGATCTTATGTGTAAGGTCTTTCCCATCACACTCAAGGGGTAGACCAAAAATGGTATCAGACTCTCAAAATAGGATCCATCCACTCATTCTCCCAACTGGCCACAACATTCCTGGCTCGGTTCTTAACATGCATGCCGTCCAGAAAAATCTCATCTAACTTGGTAGACCTAAAGAGAGAAGATAGAGAGACGTTGAGACAGTATGTCTCCAGATTTTAGAGAACAGCGATGCAGGTTAAGAACCTAAATGATAAAATGACAATTAGTGCCATTGCAAAAAACTGGAAATATAATAAGTTATTTGAGAGTTTGAGTGTAGACCCTCCTATAACCTTTGCCAAACTCATGGCTCGAGCTCACAAATACACAAAATTAGACGAAGCCTATGAAGCTCAACACTGGAGATCACCCAAGGAAGAAAAGCCTAGACATAGAAGACACCTTTCTCCAACTAGGAGGCGTTTGCCCAAGAGAAGATCGCCTCTCTGGCATCCACGAGCTAGTTACGCTGTTAGAGGACCCTACTCAAGAGAAGGTAGATCATAAGATTGAGAGTTCACCCCCTTGAACAAGCCATGCCTGAAAATATTATCTTCGGTTAGAGGTCACAGAAGCAAGGTTCAACTCAATCATCCAAAGAAAATTAAAGATACCATAGGCTATTGAGACCAGAACAAATACTGTGAGTTTCATAGGGACATCGGCCTTGATATTAAAGCTTAGTCGCAATTGAAAAAGGAGATCGAACGCCTCATGCAGAGAGGCAAACTCAAGGAGTTTGCTGGATAGGCTAAAAAAGAAATTGAGAAGAAAGAGAAAGAGGTCAGGTAGTGCAATACTTTAGGCACAGTTCACACAATATTTGGAGGCTCCTCAGGAAGGGATAAAAACTTAATAAGGAAAAGAAGGCTAGAGAAATTTATTCTTTATTGCCCCAACCAAAGTTAATCGCGAGATCACCAATCTCATTTTCTAAGGTAGATAGAGACCATGTGCATACCCCACACAATGATGCTCTAGTACTAGAAGGGATCCTAGAAAATTTCTTGATAAAAAGGATCTTGGTAGATAAGGGTAGCGCAGTTAACCTATTGACTATGGAGGTTTTCAAGCCTTAAAATTAGACAAGATGAAGCTGAAGTCTGTCCGACCTATGGTCGAATTTGCTAGGAAGCTAGTCCCTGTAGTTGGATCTATAGATGTAGCTTTAGAGCTCGGAGCAACTGGTATTTCAAGAAGATTCAAGTTAGAGTTCATGGTGGCAAACATCCACTTTCCATAAATGCCATATTAGGTAGACATGTCTTATACGAGCTAAAGGCGGTGTCATGCATCAAGTACGTAACTCTAAAATTTTACTCTGACAATAATGAGGTTATTACATTAAGGGGAGATTAAAAGAAGGCTTAGGAAGCATACATGGTTGCAATCAAAGGGATACCCCTCAACCTACCTATAATATAGATGCCAGATGATAAAAAGTACATAATGCCAAATGAGTACCAACCTTTTGACATACTTAGAGAAAGCTAGGAGTTGAACCCAGCACCTGTGGGCGAACTCACCAAATGGGAGCTGGAGCGAGAGAGATATCCGACCTTAGATTTCAAGCTAGCTATAGAGATACAAAATAACATCAAAGAGATTCTGAAAGGCAATTTAAACAATTTGGCCTGGACTACTGAAGACATAGTTGGGATAGACCAGACATCATATCTTATAAACTCAGCATCAATCCAAATTACAAGCTTGTCAACCAAAAGAAGCGAGGTCATGGACCTAAAAGACAACAAGCTATAGAAACCAAAGTAGACAAACTATTATAGGGGGATTTATAAGAGAAGTTAACTACCTAAAATGGTTGGAGCATGTAGTTCTGGTTCCGAAATTAGATGAAAAGTGGAGAGGTTGTGTGACTTCATTAATCTGAACAAGGCGTGCTCCAAGAACTGCTACCTTTTGTCTAATATTTACCAACTAGTAGATTCAACGGCCAGATATGAAATTTACAGCTTCGTAGATGCGGCTGCTAGATACCATCAAATAAGAATAAACAAACTAGATGAAGAAAAGATGAGCTTTATCATAGATAGGGGAGTCTACTGCTACCAGGTAATGACCTTCGATTTGAAAATCGTAGGAGTTACATACCAGAGATTAGTCAACAACATGTTCAGCACCAAATAGGGAGAATAGTAGAAGTGTATGTAGATGACATGATTATCAAAAGTACTTAGGCCTCGAATCATCTAAAGACTTAAAAGAAGCATTTAAGATTCTAAACAAATTTAACATGAAGCTAAACCTAGAAAAGTGCACATTTGGGGTAAAAGCTGGCAAGTCTTAGGTTTCATGATATCATAGCCGGGAATGGAGGGGAACTATAAAAATATCAATGCGATCTTGGAGATGAAAGCATCCACCAACATTCATGAAGTTCAGCAACTGAATGGCCAAATCACAGCCTTGGGATGTTTCATTTATGTTTGACTAAAAGGTGCATGCCTTTCTACCGAGCCCTAAAGCAGTTAAAGAGTTTTCATTGGGACGATAAGTGTCAGCTCGCCTTTGACAAGATAAAGGAGTTCCTCTCTTCAGCTCCTCTCCTAAGTAGGCCCAAGAAGAATAAACCTTTATTTTTAAACCTAACTACTAGCGAAAGCACAGTAGCATCCCTCCTAATTGGAGAAGAGGATGGGGAGCAATACATGCCTTTCTACCGAGCCCTAAAGCAGTTGAAGAGTTTTCATTAGGACGATGAGTGTCAACTCGCCTTTGACAAGATAAAGGAGTTCCTCTCTTCAGCTCCTCTCCTAAGTAGGCCCAAGAAGAATAAACCTTTATTTTTAAACCTAACTGCTAGCGAAAGCACAGTAGCATCTGTCCTAATTGGAGAAGAGGATGGAGAGCAATACCCCATCTACTATACCAACAATATTGAAAAACTGGCATTTGTCATCGTCACATCAACAAATAGGTTACGTCATCACTTCCAATCTCACATTATATTTGTCAGAAATAACTAGCCTTTAAAAAAGGTTTTATTTTTGAGCAAAAACCTTTAGGAGGTTAGTAGAATGGTCAATCAGGTACACACCCCATATTGCCATGAAAGCGCAAGTGTTAGCAGACTTCGTAGCTAAATTCTTGAATGAGCATGAGGGGCGAAGCAGAGGTCCAAGTAACAAATCTTAGCAGCAATACCTAACAATTCTACATAGATGGGGGCTTCGAAAGTTCGTGAGCCACTGCAGGTATTATATTGTAAGGGCCTGGGAAGCTGAGGATAGAATATGCTGACCGTCTAGACTTTATCACAACCAAAAATAGTGTGAAGTATGAAGGCTTAATCACATGAATTAAATTGGCTCTTGAGGTATAAGCTCTTGTACTCTACATCTTTCTAGATTCACAACTAGTAGTGAACCAGGTAATAGGCATGTTCATCATGAAAGAGGTGAACTTAGCAAAATACCACTCTCTAGCTCTATCACTCTTGCACAAGCTAGAAGAAGAAGGTAGCACTTGGCGAATCAGCCAGATCGGTCGAATGGACAATAAAGAAGCAGATGCCATCGCCAATACCGTAGCATAAAAAGAAGAATTATCCAAAGAGGTAATGTTGGAACAACAAAACTAGCTGATCTATAAACAGGGTGGAGTTCTTATATCTCAGTTTATGATAGTTGGATGAGTCCGATTTTCAAATTCATACAAAATGATGTCCACCCTAATAATAAACAAGAAGCAATCAAACTTTGTAGTAAGCTTATGCACTCAGAGATGGCGAGCTATATAGGAGGTCGAACACACATCCTTAGGTGAAGTACCTAATTGAGGAAGAAGGCAACTATATCATAAAGGAGACTCATGAAGATGTTTATGGAGCCAATGAAAGTTCGGACACAACAATAAGGAAGATATTACTTTTAGGATATTAATGGTCGATATTAAAAAGGATTTTCGCTAATAACTCTAACACTCCTTACTTGCCAAAAATACAAACGCGTACCTAGAAAACCCTCCTCTGAGTTATAACCTTTAAGTTCGGCTTGGCCTTTTGGTCAATGAGGGTAGACATTCTAAGACCTTTTCCCATAACAATTGGGCAAAGAAAGTTTGTAATGGTAGCCATTGATCACTTTTGCAAATGGGTAAAAGCTAAAGCCCTCAGCACCATAACTCCAGCTCGGATCATCTACTTTTTCAGAAATAACGTGATATTTAGCTATGAAATATCCCATAAGATTATTACTGATAATGGCAAGCAATATGATTCAGGAGCCTTCAGATCTTTTTATGAAGATTAGCACATCGGACTTCACTTCACTTCGGTAGCTCATCTCCAAAATAATGTCCTCATCGAAGGTACAAATAGAACCATACTATAGGGTTTAAAAAAGAGATTAGATGGAGAGAAAGCTAACTGGTAGAGAAGCTAAACAGTGTACTGTGAGCATTGTGAGCCCCTTTCAAGCGCCATGGGAAAGATTCGAAGGATGGAGTCTAATCGAAAAGGGCCCAATGGTCGATTCGTCACGAAAATTGGGAGGAACTACTTACGGTTCCTTTTGTTTTTAGATTGTGGCTCGGTTTAGAGCTTTAAGTTTGTCGAGTTGGCTCTTTGGAGCGCTTTTACAAGTGTGTGTTATGATAGAGTCGCCCTTAATTTGTTTTTGTTTTTAGGGAAAAGATTAAGGAAAAAACCCCGTGTTGGATTCCATATTTAGTATGTCATTGGATAAAATGCATTAGCCTCGAATCATTGGGTTCAGGGACTAGGTTTTTAGCTTCTGTTGATTGAATCAACGATTTGGCTCATAATTAAGAAATTAAAATCTATGTTTTGCATGAATGTCAGATCATCGATGCATGGTCATACTAATAATGCATGGCAATTATAGACAAACATTAAAAGCATTATTATTAAAGAGGTGTATAATTCAGAGGGAAGCTCGAATCTAGCCTTGTTTGAAGAGGATTATAAGTCATGTGACACATTTCCCTAAGTCTCGACCAGTCAGTTTGGTTACGGGCCCACTACCTAGGCTAAAATCCGTAGATATACCTTCATACCTAGTTTGTATAAGGATCAAGGTGCACAAAGTTCTACCATCGATTAGGATGGTAGGATTTTGAAGGTGCCACTCAGGGAGTGGGCCTTAAAGGGGTTCATCGGACGAACCCAACTTATTTGAAAATTTGGTTTTATGGTTTTGTTGGATGGACCGGGCTTCAAAGCATATCGTGTGCCAGATAGATCGAGCTTGACAGTTTATAAGGTTTCGAACAAACCTGGCTTTAATTGACAAAGTTTTGAGTTTTGAGTGATTATACCCTAGTACTTGTAACGTGACTGGATCGTAGCTCCACGGTGATAACGACCAAAGAGGTTGAATCTTCCTCTAAATAGAGCTTAAGTAGGGCATGAGCACCCGAATTATAGTCTTATATTATATAGTGTTAATTAATGGATTATTAATTAATTCTTAAATTAATTAATTATAAATTAATTAACTAATAGCTTTAGTCTGAGAAAGACAAAAGTGTGAGTGAAAGTCGAAAGGATCGACTTTTGAGTACCAAGTCGAGCCTTAACTCAACTAAAAAAGGAGAGCAAGGTCGGACTATATTACCTTAGAATCGCAAAAGGGAGAGTGAGAGTTGTTGAAGCATGAGAAGCGCTCATTCAAGCAACAAGAGTTGCTTGAAATGAGAGGGGAGTGTGCCTTTTATAAGCCAAAGGTGTGTTGAGTTAGGTGCAAATTAGTACTGAAGTCCCCTGTTCCGGTACCCAAGTGCCCTATTTCGATACTGATTAGGGCCTTCGGTGCATACCCATTCGGTATTGAATTGGGGGTGTTCGACATCGGTGAGGAGCTATTTGCCGCTGATCGGGGCAAACTACTACCCTGCCCCTGCCATTTGATTTTTGGCTTTTCAAGCTTTTGGAGGTTTGTTTGAGCCCTAAACGACGTTTGTTCGAGCTGATTCTTGTGTCGTTAGAATCGTAGCGAAATTTTCTAAAGTCTAATGCTAAAATCATGGTCAACAGCTTGCTCCCTTCAAGAGATCAAATCAAATCAAGGTCTAATCTTTCATACTTTGATTTAAGCACTTTCTAATGGAATTTTGGTTTGAGAACCATACCTAGTAGATTGTGGCGATGTTTGGAACAGCCTGTGCAAATTTTGTCTAATTTTAAGAATATTTTTTTGAAACTGGTTGGGTCCATCTGATCTTTTGGCTCCTTTCCATAACCTTCTATCAGATCAACAGGTACCACTGCATTTGGGATTTTGTCACAGTCATTTTGAATATAACCAAGAGTCAGTCTAAGTCTGGATGTGTAACACGGCTTCTCTAACCTCGCAGGGCCAGACAGGAGATGTTACATCTTGTGCGTGAGACATGTACTGACTTACTTGCTTTACTTAAAAATCCGTTATTTAATTCTATCTTTAAAAGAGGTTTATTTACAAAGACATTATAGGAAGATGTTGAAGACTCTATTAAATTTATGAAATCAAATTAAGTTGTAAGATTGACAAAATTACATTTCAAAAGAGATGATAGGTAACCCATCAATCAAATTTATAAAATAGTTCAGGAAAAATCTTATAGCAAAACTACAAGAGTTTTTTCATCTTTTAAAAAAAAATACAACTTATCTTAAGTATACAAGTACAGTAAATTTCCAAATCTAAATTAATATAAGTATACAAGTTATATAAAAACATTGTCTACCCAATGTATCAAACCTTTATTTCAAAGGAAGTTCAAAATTTAAATCCTGGTTCCAAGTTCTCAAATAAAATCTGAAATCCAAACCCAAAATCTTAGACTTACAATTTATGAGAATTTAAATCCAAGACAAACCAAAGTACTTAAAAATATCTATCACAATTCACAACAGAAAAACCATTACTCTCACTGTAACACCCACCGCCCAATCCCCGAGGACCAGACGATGAATGCCACATTCGATGCCGGAGCATCGTCTTATCTTACTTATTAACTCTAGATCATATATTAGGAGTGGCTAAGTTCTCATAAGGAGGCAAGTAATATATTTTAAAATAAGGTTTAAGGAAATTCTTATGAAAAATTCGCAAGAGTTTCCCCTAAAAATCAACTTGCCACACAAAGAAAACAAATACACTTCCAATATTTATATATGTACCTCCAAATTCCCAATACTCCAATTCAATACAACAAATCACAAGCACTTCTAAATATTCATCAATTCACTTAGGTCCTATCATATTATTTTACCATTCATTCAGCGAAATATTTATTAACAATCGTACACCATAAATTCACAAAAGATAATATTACTTAATTAATCACATATCTCATCAAATATAAATTCAATATTTACAACCTCAATACTTTATACAATATTCCTATACATGCCATAATTATATTTCATTAAGTATCCTACCCAAAAATAGAATTTCTTCTCTGATGCTACTCCTCTTGTCTTCCGGTCACATCCACTGCTCAACTTGCGCGTGATAAGAATCAACGCGCTGAGTGAAAACTCAGTAGTGCTAAATAATTATCGATAAAATAGCAAAGGATTGCCAAAGTAATAAATCTCAAATATTATTTAAAATACTCAAATTAAATATACAATAAGTACCAAAGACATACTAATTAAATTAAAATATTTCGAAAAGCATAAAGAAGTTCATTCTTAAAAATTAGTTCATAATCTGACAAAAGTAAGAAAAATTTCATAAATACAAATATATCTCCAATTTCTTTATAAAAGAATAAAATTGCGTTCTTAATTAAGGGCTCATATATATATAGAAAGAAATATAAATAGATTCCATTTCAGAATCTTATAATAACTGAATCACATAATTGTGACCTGTGAAAGCACCACCTCATATCGAAAATGAGGCTTGTGGGAATGCCCCTAATGGCCTATGAAAGCGCCACACACACACAGAATAATAAGCCCATCCGCTTATTTAGAAGGCCATATGATCATAGCTTTCACATAACAGAATGGCCTAGTAAGCCGAGCATGCTCATGTACCGAAATAAATCTCATCTTACTACATTTCAATTGTGCATAGTAGAGCCCAAATCAAAACCATTCTTTCACAAATAACCTTATTACTTATACATAAGTCCTTTGCAAAACATCTCATAACTTAGTACTTATTACTTCAAAATTACTTAACTTACAACTTTTAAGTACTCATCAAATCTTTCTTATGTTCAAAATCAAAATCATATCTCTTTTAATACACATACATACATAACTTAAAATACTTAAAAATCAATGTTTAAAAAGACAAAAACATGCCTTACCATCTTACGGTGTTTCGGCCTCTTTAGGTCATCAAAAGGGGAAAGAATTTCCTTCCATAAAACACCATAATTCAAGCTAAAAGTACTTAAACAAAACATTAAAACCATCACTCAAAAGCATTTAGTCTTAAAACTCATCTTTTCACTTTCAAACCTTCTTTAAGTTTTAGCAAAACTCTTAAACATTGAAATACAAGAAAGAGGTTTTAACCATCATTAATTTTCTTATTAACAAACTCATTTAGGTGGAAATCAAATTTAGAAATCAAAGGAAGCATAGTGTCCTTCGCCTACTATAGGTTCGGCCACTCTTTTAAATCAAAAGGGAAAATGTTTCTTTTCAAAATAACCACATTAATCTTAAGAAAAATCATTCAAGAATACATTAAAAACAAAAGAACACAAAAGCATGAAACAAAACCAAGAGCTCTTCTTCCTAAGGAGGTTCGACCACTCTTGGTTAAAGGGGAAGGAAGTGTTTCCCTTCCTTTTTAAGCATTCTACCATGCTTAAGAATCATAGAAAATCAAGTTAAAACATTTAAATACTCATTCCCCAACACAATTCACACAATTCTCAAAATATCATTCAAAACCCTAAACATGGAGAACTTAAGAAAATTAAAGGGGAAAAGGAATATTAGTGCACTAACCATAAAGGCAAGCTTAAAGAAGCTTGGAAAGCCTTAATCCTTGGCTTTCTCTTTCCCTTTGGTAGAGGGTTCTCCAACCTCTTCAAAGTAAGAGAGATTCACATTAAAATAAAAAATTGACATAAGAAATAAATGGAGCGTGATTTAATGCATCAATTACAAGTCTAAACCTTGAATTCTACTTATTAATTCACAAAACTCAAAAATCACCACTTACTTACTTTGATGGAAACTCCAAATTCCTTAACTTCTAATTACCAATTTCTACTTCTTCTACTTAATTCTTAAGGTTTAATCACTGGATTTTCATTTAATTCATGAAATTCAAGGTACTTTAGAGTTAAAGAAATGAGAGAAAATGGAGGAGAATGGAGAGAGAAAGCGGCATGGAGAAGAGAGGAAGAAGATAATGGAATAGTGTTGTTTTTAAGTAGAAAAGTCAAACATGACTACTTAGTTTTATGCCAAATGAATGGTTATGATCAAGTCTCTAGTATTCTCATCCAATGGTTCTAAATATTCATCAAATAATTCTCCTCTAATTATTATTTAACTCCACCAATTAACTAAATTAATTCCACAAAAATAATTCTTCAATTATTCCTTAACATACTACACTAGAAAACACTATTCATTAATTGCATTAATTCTCCAAAAATATTAATGAAATATTTTCTACCTGCCTAAATCATGCAAACATGCTCCAAAAATATTAATTAAAATATTAAACATGCATAGTAATTTTTCTGGACTGAAATAATACCAAATCCCGGATCGATGGTACTATTCACAGACCGGTAAATCACTATTACCGACACTGAAAATGACACTGAAAAATGGACTGTTACACTTATTAACCCAAACTAATACATACCATGAGCCTAATATAGAGACTCATACTTAAGACTAGATGTTTGGAAACTTTCTCCTTTGTATGAAGGAACTCAAATCAGCAACAAATCGAAAATCTTCAACCTGTGCAAGATAAAAATCATCGCGCTAAGTATAAAATTCAATGGTGCTCAACATTTATATGTAATCCATAAACACAAAACAATCATGTTTTATCGAAAACTATGCTCAACAAAGTTACCTAAGGTTCAGTGTTCAACATGCCACACTTCATAGGTTTACAATCTTATTCCATTCATCAAGCATATTTTATGTTCATAAGTACATACAATCCAATAGACATTAACATAGTTCATGCCTCAAAGGCATATTAGTTCATGCACATCTGACATAGTCATAGGTAACTCGTATCTCATAAGGTTTGTTTCAAATCTCAATACAGAAGAATATAAATACTTATAACGGATGGCAGTCTCAATGCTAAATTAGAATGTTATGAGTGTCATTGACAAATCAAAATACTGTCAATCTCATTGCCAAATTAGACTATCATCAGAACTTATATACAATTATAGAAATATTTCAAAACACATACTATTACAGTATGATATTAATCACATTTCTTTAATCTTTTTATTTATGAGCCTTATTAGTAACTCAAAAGAAACAGAAGCAAAATAAGTATCAAATTCAGAATCAAAATGGCATAATAGCTAATAAAACAGCTTAGGCAAAAGCCTAAAGAATGGCAGTGCGCATCCCCAACATGAGTGGGATACTCTGTGTCCAGCATTCAGTAGCATGCTTATTATATTCAGTCTTATTATATCCACATGCATACAACTATCCAATTAAGTGCATGATGAAGGTTCAAATGTGTAGTTATTATCCTTTATATTTTTATCACAGATATAATCTCAAAAGTTCAAATATAGCATCCCAAGCACTCATAGACGTACCTGATTGCATCTTCAACCTGATTATACACAAAGGAACCCATAGGTCCCATGTGCTTGAATCATAGCATGCTTACCATGTTAACATTTGATGCTCACAGTATCAATATATTATGTAAGGAACAAGTACTTAATTAACTCTCATATTTATCTCATTCATACACCATATTGATTACGGTGCAACTCTTTAACAAATAAGGTATAGGGAACTAATCTTATCATTAAAGCATTATAGCAAACAACATTATAGTTTAAAATCATCGACTAACAAGTATGATCAAGTATCAATCATAATCCCATATTTCAACAACTTGGGCCTATAATTCTAGATAAATAGGCAAGAAACATCCATTCAAAATTAAATCATTTGCTAGCATTCAATCATACTCAATTGCACATTAGAACTTAACTGATACAATTATGTAAGTTTATCAATTCTAAATTAAAACCCTAGTTGACTTTTAACACTTGATCAATCACACATATAGTCTATCAATCTTTATCACTAAGTGTTACATACATTATTATCAACTTAAATGACCTAATTACCTTTGTGACTTATGCATAAGTTTGGCCTATATATATATATATATATATATATATATATATATATATATATATATATATATATGTTCAAGCTAAGTCAATTTCAATCATGCAATTAAGCTTACCATTATTCAATTCAAAAATCATTTAAACATAATGCGTATTCAATTACTCAAGGAGGTCCAATAAGGTTAAATTCCCTAATTTAAGTCAAGGCCTAACACCTTAATTTAACATTCATTACAAATTGAACTTTTCATTTGTCGAGTAAACTAGTTATTAACAACATTATAATATAAATTATCAATAATATTAAATAGACCATGGAAATCAATACTCTAAATGGTTTGCCCTACATTTTAAGTTCTGTATACATATCTCATTCTTTCAATTAAACCTACTAATCATTTACTAAGTCTTCTAATTAAACAATCATACACCTAATTCCTTAATTCAGACACCAAATATACTAATTACATATCCAGTTACTTAATTAGAACCAATTATGCAACATGCATGGTCATATACCAAACTGTGTATCATTCTTTAGCAATTAAGATCATGTATTGACTCATGAATGTTTCACTTCACACATCAAAGATATTTACAAACATTTATTCTTGCATAAACCCTAAGCATGCTTATTTAGACCATGTCATTCCTTTCATCAATATGCATGTTCATGTTATTACCTTGATCAATGTCTAGGTTTTCATGTAAGATTATATTCTCATTTAGAAAAGGTTTTAATTAGAATCACATCGTACACAAGTTATATACGCATTTGGGGTGTCTAAGCATCATTTGAAGGTCCTAAACATGACATTAAATGAGGAGGCAGTAAAGAGCATGATCAGGGTGTGCTAGGCAGCATGGCAGTGCTAGGTAGCATGGTAGTGCTAGGAGAGCACATTTCACACTAACAGTCAGTAAAGAGCACGGGTTGGGTTTGCTAGGCAGTATGGTTGTGCCAAGTAGCATGGCCTGGGCGTGCTAAGTAGCATGGTCGTGCCAGAAGGTCAATTTCATGACACACACAAGTCAGTGGATTACACGGCCTAGGCATGCTAAAAAGCATGGTCGTGCAATCTGGGTTTTCCAATTACGAAATTTTACCATTTTTAAGCCTTTAAAAATGGCATATCAAACTCTTCTTCTAAAAAATAAACATACATTGACACTTAAACTATATATATACATATTTAATAAGTGTAGAGATACTCAAGGAACATCAATGATTTCAATCAAAACATCAATCTTAAGTAATTCAATCACTTTCACCAAAGGCCCAAATCAATCACATAAACATCTACTTCTCATATTTGTGCAGAATTCAAGCAACAATCATATATAAATGCTAAGCACTAGCCTCTAAATGAACAATACAATGCTCAATTGCTTCCAATTTAGGCTTTCCCTTGCCTTTATCAACCTTTGATTGATCACTCCTGTCTAATAACAAATTACTTCAATTTATATATCAATAAGAAAAACTAATACTCTAATTATGTAATTAAAAATTAATCCCCCCATCCATTGATTATTTAAAATCAAAATCATAAGTTATTTCGAAAAACAAATGTAAAATCAAATAGAACACTTACTTGATTTGAAGAATCAAAACTTGTGACTTCCACTAATTAATTGCAAAATCACTTGATTACTATAATCTAACCTATTAATATATGGTTTTAGTTTTTTTTTCCAAGAGAAAGAAGTAATCAATGGAGAGAATAAGGAAGATACCTTTGATCACTCTAAGAGAAAAAGAGATAGGAGGCGCATGAAATAGAATAAGGAGGCTACGACCTCTTTAAGTAGTTTTAAGTTTAAAAATTAATATTTTTTTATTAATCAATTACAAAGTGGGGCATGACCCATGTTAAATTGGCTTTACAATTAAAATAAAGTAAAATGAATTTAAACGGGCTAAAATCATTTAATGGAAAACCTTTAGTAAAAAATTAAACCAAAATCAATTAAAATCAATGGTTTTTCCCAACTTCGAAATATAATTCAAATCTATCTAAACTTAAGAATTGAAATTATAATTTCTCAATTTGACAAAAACTATGCATGCACTACATTGTTTGCACATTATACACGTAAATCAAAAAATTGCATATCAAAATTAAAAACAGCGCCAAATCCCCAATCTAGGAATAATGATTAATCTATTATGCTATCACTCGTAGTTCCATAAATCAAGGCATTATAGGATGAGTTTTGAAAGGTCTAATTTTCAAGGTAAGGGTGAGGATCATCCTCCCATTTTCCTATAAATAGGGGAGGATGTCTGGTAGTGGCCCATTTACCCAATTCGCACTTATATCCTTTGTCTTTACTTGCTTTTTCTCCCCTTTAGTCATTTGATCCTTTGCCCGAACTCTGTCACCATGAGCTCTCAAACACCCATCACCCCATACTCTATACTCAATGATTCTTATCAGAGTGTAAACATGTCTCATCTTTTTCCATCGACTAGGCAAATGGAGCAGGAGCAGGGTCCACCATCGCCACTAAGGTCGAAGGTTAGTCGCAAGGTGGCCATTCTTAAGGTTCTAGATATACTCAATGAGAACATGCAGCGAGTGAGATACGTCACTCATTATGGCATGGCTTCTTACATTCTCATGGACGATGTTCCTGACCACTGGCTAGTCTATCCTCAGGGTGTCCTGGTATATATATACTTTTTTTGCCAACATCGTGATTTGGTTTACTGTGCAGCCTCATCGTAGTTTGTGTGAGGGGACGACATTTCTAGTGGTTCAACTTCGCAGAGTACTGTCCAAGGCCTTAGCTCGCAAGAGCTTCTTGGAGGACTAGGTCCGGACGCTGCAGGATGACCTTAGGCATCGCTGAGGTCTTGGGACTCCACTTTTATCTACTTTTTAGGATAAGCTACTGATTTTTGGCTTGGGTAGTCTAGGGACTAACTTTATAGCATTTTTTGGGCTAATGCTATCTTGGTGAAATATCTTATTTTGTAAAAATTTTGGCTTATGTATTTATGATAATATTGAATCTTTATTCTCACAAGTCTATTCTATTTATTTTATTTTCCTGCACTGAATGCTTGGTTCATAGTTGCACTGGTTGCCTATTTTGAGTGAGTTCGCATTGAATGCTTTATTTATAACTGCATTGATTGCCTATTCTAAATTTTGACTGATTTTTTCAATCTTGGCATTGATTGCCGTATTTTATATTGAATTTGTACTGACTACTTGTCTTGAATTTCGCATTGACTGCTTGTCTTGCTTTTACACTGACTACCTGTATATTTTGCTTGACCTTAATCTGAATCGTATCTACATTAAATTGCACTGAAATTTGCACTGACTACCTATCTTGCTTTTATAGTGACTACCTGTATATTTTGCTTGACCTTAATCTGCATTGAATTGCACTGAAATTTGCACTAACTGCCTATTTTATTGTGGTTGCACTAAATTCCTATTTATTTTTTCTGATATGAAAATTGTGGTTAGTTAAGCAGAACATTTATGCATGATTTACGAGGTTCATTTCTGATCATTTGGCTCCACTCCTAAGAGAGTGCTTTTTAGAGAATTCAGGACTAGTTCGCCAAATTATATTAAAAATTACCATTAGTATGAAAGACTTATTAATTTTATAGTCTAAAAATAAAGAAACTTCTAATTGAAATGATCAATTTTCTTAAAAAAGTCTAAAAATACCATTGGTTTTGAAAAGTTTCTTTATTTTTTTTAGAAGAAAAAATTTAGAGGGGGAAATCGATATTGAGGTGCCTCGTGTATGCACCGACGTCCCCTAAAATGGTAGTGTTTTGGTGTCTAGTTTAGGGCCAAATGGGTACCCAATAGGATCTCCCCAATGTCGATCTTGGGTAGATTTGTACTAGTGTGTCCCAGAGGCCGATAGTTGGAGACTATAAATACCTCATTTATGAATTCAAAATGGTGTTGTTTTGTGCCTTCAAAACGGTGTTTTTTTATGCCCCAGAGCCTAATTCTTTTATATTTTAAGTACTCTTCCCAACAAATGGAGTTGTTTATCAGTTACAGTATGCAAAGATGAACTATGAGGTTAGTAAAGTTAGACAAGATTAATGGCTCATGTGTTTCAATTCGGCATGTATTACAAAGAGATGAGCTTGACATATGAGGAGTTTATGGCTTTGTTGGGTAGTGACTCTCAGAGGGCTCCAGTGGCTGTACTGATTAGAACCAAATTTTTTAAGGGTTTTATGAGGATATTGGGCCTATCTGTGGTAAAGGATAAGGAGTTAGTGGTGGACGAATAGGTTAATTTGGTCGGGCTTATTGAGCGGTATTTAGAACCACTCGATTTTGTAGACTTGGAGCATCAAAGGTTCAGGACCCGAGCTTTGGTCTTTTACCTAGTGAGTACCTACATACTGTCTGGTTTAGTAGGTTGGGGTGATTTGAGAGTGGCTGACCTAGTCCTTTAGATGGAGTAAGGTGCTGGGATAACTAGCATGGCTTTGGCTAAGACTATCCTGAGCCTCGACCGAGATTATGGGATCTGGTTAGCTAGCTCGATCCTACTTTAGATAAGCATTCTCAAACTAGCCTGTGTTTGTGTTATAGTTAGGGCACTTTCTAAAAAAGGCTTAAATTTTGAATTGCATTTCAATGCATATCAAGGGCGTAAATTGTGAGAGTAAAGTCCGGGCTTACATGCTTTTAAGGAAATGGTTGAGTGTTTAAGTTAAGGTTTAGCTGAATATGTTTAGGTGGGGAGTTTTGCATGTGAATGCCTATTTAGACTTGGATAGTAGAGGAGGCAAAATCTGGTCTTGAATGCTCTTTTAAGGGAAGGCTTGAGCATTTAGGCTGAGGTAGGCTGAATCTGTAGGGTGAGAGAGTGTTTGCATCTAGATGACTATTTCATTATTGTATTATGGTGCCATGTCTAGTCTTGCATGTCAGGTCGGGGGATCATTTGAGGGTTGTAGAGTCAACATGATGTCATCTGTATGAGCCATTGCATATATATCCAAACAAGTTGTGGTGAGACTTGAGTAAGAGGATGAGTGGCTAAAGTGGCTATTGGCGTTGAGGTAAGATCAAATCTTATGGACTGGTATAGGATTAGGAGATTTTTGGTCCGGTCAGCTAGGTTTCAGATGGCTTCTTTGCTTAGTATGGGTAACATCACATTTTATCCTAGTTCCAAGTTGATGAGACAAATGGGGCATGTTCATGGATTGCCATCAACTGGAGCTCTCTCCTAGGATATATTAATTTCTCCCGGGATTATTATGGCCATATTAGGTAGTTGGTCGAGAGGGGCTTATCTAGTTGAGGTTGAAGCTTCTAGGGGTAGGATTGCTATTTATGAGGCTTGGTGGATTACTGAGCATGGTGATCGGGAGAGGGAGCATAGAGCGACTCTGACTCGAGAGATTGACACTAGACTCCAAGTGACGATCGAGACTACCCTAGACTCTACTTGGCAAGCTAACCTAGAGGATTCCGATGACTCTCAGGAGATGCCTTCAAGGAAACGTAGAAGATTTTCCTAGTCCCTTGGTGCATGCCGACCTTATCTTGATAGGTAGGATTTCATTATTTTGACTTTTGATCGGGTCATAATTTTTATGAAGGTTTTGAAATAAGACATTGGCCCATGATGTATATAGGGTTCAGCTAACATTTTTAGACCTTTAACACTCTTGATAATGGACAAATATAGGTAGCTGACACACAGATAGATGACAAAGATAGATGCCTAGACAATAGGGCTTTTGGTTATTTGCTTTTTATATAGCTTGTACTGATTTGAGATATGTAAAAAGAGAATCATGTTGACACTTTTGAAAAGGAAGTACAATCTTATCCTTCATAAGATTGCTGCTTTTGAGCCTTAATTTTTGCTTAAGTTGCCTTTGCAGGTTTTCGACTTAGTAGGCTACCCTAACCTTTGCCTAAGCTGCCCCCATGAGTTTTCAACATAGTAGGCTAATACAAATTTTGCGTAATGCCTGCCCTTGCAAGTTTTCGACTTAACTATATTTATTATTATTTTTTATATTTTCTTTATTATTATTATTATTATTTATTTCATTAATTGGCATAAAAATCTATTATTTTCATTAATTGGCAAAAATATATTTTTATTATTGTTGTGATCGCATCCATAGGCTAGGCTACCTAAGTATCCCGTACTTTTAGAAAATATTTCATGAATTAGGTCACTGTAGTTCTACTTTATAGTGATATGAAAAGGGGTAATATTTTTTGTGCTAATGCTGGAATATATTCACGCAAAGTAAATTTTGAGTTGATCCAAGTTGCATGGATTGGTGAACTCGTTACCATCTATGTCAGACACGACGACACTGCCTCTAGAGAGAATCTTCTTCATATGTAGGGGCCCGCTTAGTTGGGCCTAAATTTACCCCGAGGATCCTATACTGGAGCTTTGATTTTCTTGAGTATAAGAGAACCTTCTTTTAGTTTCTGATCCCAGATTCTTTTGTTGAAGTGCCTAGCAATTCTTTGCTGGTAGCTCTAGATCTGATTAACAGCCTCTAGTCTTTTCTCATCAATAACATTTAACTGGTCAAGGTAATTCTAGGTCCACTCTAATTGACTTTCTTGCACAACTCTGGCTAATCTGATGTGAACTTCAATAAGGATGACTACTTCCATCCCATATACAAGTGAATAGAGTGTTGCCCCGATTACCATTCTAATAGAGATTTTGTATCCCCACAAGGCGAAAGGTAAATATTCATGCCGATTTCTGGGATTGCGAATCTTCTTTTAGAGGATGTTCTTGATGGACATGTTGGCTGCTTCCACTACTCCATTGCTCTGGGGTCTATATGATGAAGATCGGTGGTCTTGAATCTTATACTTTGTCATTAGAATGGAGACCTCTTTCTAGAAATGAGACCCATTATTTGATATAATCTCAAAGGGGACTTTGTATCTGCATATGATGTTGTCTAGATGGACTGCGTTACTTTTCTAGAATTTTGGACATGGTAAGAGCCAGCTTCTACCCACTTAATGAAGTAATTAGGGACAAATCGGTATCGAAGTCCCCGTTTTAGGTACTGAAGTGCCTTGTTTCGATACCGTTTAAGGCCTTTAGCGCATACCCATTTGATACCAAATTAGGAATGATTGGTGTTGGGAATGAGGTACTCTGTGCCGAGGAGGAGCTACTCAGCGTTGATTGGGGAAAATTACTGCCCTGCCCCTGCCCTTCGATTTTAGGGTTTTTAGGCTCCTAGAGGTCCGTTCGAGGCACAAATGACTCCCGATGAAGCTAATTCTCATGCTGTTGGAATCATTGCAAAATTTCCTAAAGATTAGTGCTAAAATCATGGTCAATAGGCATACTAAACGACACCCAAACAAGCTATAGGTCAAACCCCTTTCTCTCTCATCTATGGGACTAGAGTAGTAGTTCTAGTAGAAATAGGCATTCCCAACAAAAGAATGGGTGCACATGCAAAGCTCAGCAGTAAAGAAACCTTGAAAATCAACATAGACTTGGCAAAAGAACTTTGAGAAGATGTAGTGTAACACCCACCGCCTAATCCCGAAAGACCAGACGACGAATGTCACATTCGGTGCCCCGACACCGTCTTATGTCACTTACTAACTCTAGATCACATATTAGAAGTGGTTAGATTTTCATAAGGAGGTAAGAAATTAAAATTTTAAAAATGAAGTTTAAGGAAATTCCTATGAAAATTTCGCAAGAGTTTCCCCTAAAAATTTACTTGCCACACAAATAAAATATACACACTTCCAATATTAACCTCCAAACCTCAACTCCAAATTATTGCAAAAGATCATGCAACACTTCTAGAGGTTATATTAATTCACTTAAGCTCTAACATAATAATTCACCATTCATTCTGAAAATATATATATATATACATTCATACACCATACATAATAAGATAAAAAAATACTTAAACAACCACCAATTCCATTAATTATAATTCCAATATTTACAACCCCAATATTATTTACAACAAGTCTATACATCCCATAATTCACATTAATATATATGTCCTACCCAACAGCTATATTTCTAATATGATGTTGTTCCTTCAGTCTTTGAGTAGCCCCCATAACACACAACCTGCATGTGATAAAAATCAACGCGCTGAGTGGAAGACTCAATGGTGCTAAATAATTATAAATTAAAATAACCAAGAAATTTCAAGTAATAAATCACAAATATCTTTGAAAATACTGAAATCAGAATATTTATTAAGCACTGAAAATATGCTAATAAAATCCAATATTTCAAAAAACATAAAGAAATTCACATCTTAAAAATGTACACCAAACTCAATATAAATGAGAAAATATCACAAATACCAATATATCTCCATTTTTTTACAACGAAATAAAAATCTCATTCTTAATTAAGGCTTGTACCAATTCAGAATGAATGTAAGCAGATTCAATCGTGGCCTGTGAAAGCACCACCGTGGCCTATGAAAGCACCACCGTGGCCTATGAAAGCACCACCCCCACCACATAATCGTGGCCTATGGAAGTGGCACTGTGGCCTATGTAAGTGCCACCGTGGCCTATGATAGCACCACCCACCACCATGCAATAAGTGCGTCTACTTATTTAAGGGCTAATAACCCTAACATATGATCATAGCTCCACCAAACAGAATGGGCTGATAACCTAAGCATGCTCACATATCTAAATCAATCTCATCATACTACATTTCAATCATGTATAGTAGAGCCCAAAATAAATGCGTTCTTCCACATATAATCTCATTTCTCATTTACCATTCTTTATCCAAAAGCATTTTATAATTAACACCTATTATTTCAAAATCACTTAACTTACAACTTGTAAATGCATTTCAAAACCTCTTATACTTAAAGCCAAAATCATACCTTCTTAATCACAAATAAACATAGCTTAAAAATACTTAAAGATCAACATTTAAAAGACCAAAATCATGCCTTACCTACTAAAGAAGGTTCGGCCTCTTTATGAAAACAAAGGAGAAAAAGCTTTCTCCATCAAATGCTTAAATCACTAACTCAAAAGTATTACTCAAAATCATTAAATCCATTTCTTTAAACACTTAACCATAAAACCCAATTCACCATTTCAAAACCTATTTTAAGTCATGAAAAACTCTTAAACATTGAAATTCAAATTAAAACTTTAAACCATCACCAAATTACTTATTAATAAACTCATTTAAGTTAAAATCAAGCTTGAAAATCAAAGAAACATAATGGCCCTTCACCTAAGGAGGGTTCGGCCATCCTTTCAAAACAAAGGGGAAATAGTTCCTTTCCAAATTTATTTCATAAATCATAAAAAAAACCACTCTCAAACCCAATTACAATCAAAGGAGATCAAAACAAGAAACAAAAATCCAAGCCCTCCCCCTAAAGAGGGTTCGGCCAAAGAAGGGAAACAAGGAGGGGTTGCTCTCTTTCACTTCCAAGCAATCCATTTAAGCATGAAGAATTCCCCAACTCAATTCACACAATTTCTCAAAAATTATTGAAAACCTAAAACTTACAACTTAAAGAAATTAAAAGAGAATTGAAAGTATTATTACACTAACCTCTCAATCAAGTTTTAGGAATCTTAGAAAGCTTCACTCTTGAGCTTTTCCTTTCCCTTTGATGGAGGGTTCTCCCACTTCTTCAAAGTAGGAAAAAGTGCACATTAAAATCAAAATAAACAAAAGAAATGAATGGAGCATGATTTAATGCATTAATCCCATGCCTAATCCTTGAATTCTACTTATTAAATCATAAAACTCAAAAATCACAACTTACCTTCTCCAATGGCAACTCCAAATTCCAAACTTAGGAACTCCAAATTTCAACTTCTACTACTTAATTCTTAAGGATAATTCACGATTCTTTGGTTTAATTAGGTAGTTTAGTGGTAATTTGTGGTAGAAAAATGAAAGAAAATGGAGGAAGAAGAGAAGAAGAAGTTGGCGTGGAGATGGAGATGGGGAAAAGAGAGAATGTGTTGATGAGTGATTGTAATCTTTAAGTAGCAAAGTCAAAGTTTGCTTCTTCATTTTATGCCTAAGATTAAGTCCTAAGTAATCTCATCCAATGGCTCTAAATATTTATCATTTAACTCTCTTCCAATTATTATTTAACTCCAATAATTAATTAAATTAACTCCACAAAAATAATTCCTCATTTATTCCTTAATAGACCACACTAAAAATAATATTCATTAATTGCCGTAATTCTCCAAAAATATTCATGAAATATTTTCCACCCACCTAAATCATGCAAACATGCTCTAAAAATATTAAATAGGATATTACACACACATAGTAATTTTTTCGGACCGAAATAATACCAAGTCCTGGACTTATGGTACTATTCACAGACCGGTAAATCACTATTACCAATACAAAAAAATAGTTCGTTACGTGCAGTGGTCTGACCCGAGGCATATAGATAAAGAATGTGAAGATACTTCAACAGACGAGTTCAAAGTAGGTAATTCAAAGGAGATAAAGTTGGTGAAAAGCTGAAATAATCAAGGGTTTGGCAAACATAGGTAATCTAGGGCAGAATTGGGAAGGCCCATATAATTTTACAAAGCAGTTAAGTCTGAGTATGTAGAAACTCAAGAAGATTCATGGAATTGAGCTACCTTAAACATGGAACACGGACAATTTAAAGAAGGTATATTGTATTTTTACTAAATAATTGTAAAGTAGCCTTAAGATGAAGTAATAAAAGGAGATCTCAGGTTTTTTTCACTTAGTATATCATGCCTCAAAAGGATTAGGAATACATGATACATTAATTTTTTCTTAAAGAATGTTACTTTCATTTACTTTCTTGCCATACACAACTTCGGACTTAAGCATTTTGTCGATTTGGATTTAAACAGTCCTTCAATTTGGACTTAAGCAGTACAAGGTTTAGACTTAAGTATTCTATATGATTTCCTCCTTAAGCAGAGGCAACTCAAACCATTCATACTTTGGCCAAGTATTGGCACCTCGGTTTACAACTGTAAATCTAAACAGTACTTTCAGATCCCACTTCAATCAAAATTTAGGCATTTAGAAATACTTAAACTTAAAGTATGCAAACACTTAGACGCATACAGAGAAAATAAATAGGAGTTGTTCATTGCATTAACAAAAAGTGTTACAAAAGTTTTTACTACATTGTTACAATGAAGATGACCTAAGAATCTAAAACCAGTCTCATCCCCCAAAAGGTGGCTCGACATGTGAATCTTGCCGTGGAGGAGGGACCACACAAACATTTAAAGGAGCCTCGGTAGTCATCTGATACCCCTCTTCAGAGTCAACCAAGGAGTCTTAAGCAGGAAGGTCCTGATGCACCAGTGAAGAAGGAAGGATCCTCCGTTGCAAGGTCACCATTAGCTAGTTTGACTTTCTCCTTTTTGTCATCAAGATAGATTTGGTTAACCTAGCTCTAATCTCCTTTTAGATTTTGAGCCCTTAGCTCTACCATAGTATTTTGTCTAAGACTCAGGCAGGGCTTGGCTAAATCCTCCTCCATTAAACCTTCTTGATCCTAAAGCCCCTGCAACTCATCCTTTAACTTCTGATTCTTAGCCTCTAAGACCTTGATCTTTTTAACTTGAGCTTGTTATCCACTTGAAGTTTCGAATGCTTGACATTCCAAGCATCAATCTCCACCTTGTGTTGAGCCTTATGCTCTTTCATAGTAGAGTCTAAACTCTTTAGGGCTTCCTCCAACTCAACTCTCTTCACTTCCTACTTACTGTTCTCACCCTTTAGCTTTTTTATGCGAGCATAGTTGATGTTGTTAGCATTTATAGCCTAAAAAGGGAAACTATAACTTGCTAATTCATAAAAGAGATAAAAATAAAAAGGTGAAGCAAAGAAACCAAGCAATCGGGGTACTTGGAAGAGACATTGGTTAGTAAGATCCCTCACTCCGAAGTCATCTAGACATTCATCTTGGTTCTGGTTTGAAGGAAAGATGTAGTAACTCAACATCTCATGGCTAGGATGATCATTTTGTAGACTATAATTCAATCATACTTTTTCAGAAAATAAGATCGGATGTTTATAGTCTTGCTAACACTAGGAGAAGGAGGTAGGGGAACTGGAACTACCACCTCTTATGGCCTCTTTGTGGTGGGTTCAGTAGAGGGGGCTCAGAGGAGCCTGCTCTGTAACGGACTACTGTAACGGACTATTTTTCAGTGTCGTTAATAGTGATTTATCGGTCTGTGAATAGTACCATCGATCCAGGACTTGGTATTATTTCAGTCTGAAAAAATTACTGCATGTGTCTAATATTTTATTTAATATTTTTGGAGCATGTTTGCATGATTTAGGTGGGTATAAAATATTTCATGAATATTTTTCAAGAATTGCGGCAACTAATGAATATTATTTTTAGTGCAGTATATTAAGGAATGAATGAGAGATTATTTTTATGGAATTAAATAATATTTGAAAGAGAATTATTCGATGAATATTTAGAAGTGCTTGTGACATATTGTGTTGAATTGGAGTTTTGGGGTTTGGAGAAATTATATTGGAAGTGTGTATATTTTCTTTGTGTGGCAAGTTAATTTTTAGGAAAAATTCTTGCGAAATTTTCATAGAAATTTCCTTAAAATTTATTATTTTTTTAAAAATTTTTAATTACTTGCCTCCTTATGAAAATCTAACCACTTCTAATATTTGATCTAGAGTTAGTAAGTGATATAAGACGATGCTCCGGCACCGAATGTGGCATTTGTCGTCTGGTTCTTCGGGATTAGGCGGCGGGTGTTACATCTAGTGGTATCAGAATATAGGTTTAGGCGATTCTAGGATTTATAATTTGGTGTGAGAGTTATTTGATTTGGAGTAATTATATAAGTGATTTAAGTTAAATACATGCCATATTAGTCTATATTGAGAACTTCTCTCTAATGCAAACCTGTTGGTCTTTGTAGGTTGAGTTATGTCTCAGCATCTATCTGATGAGGAGGTGGACAGTTATGACCCTCCTGAGGGTGCTATGTTAGAGGGTGTGCCAACTGGTGGTGCCGCTGACGGTGTACTGGGTTCAGATGCAGAGCGCGCCTTGGCTGCGGGGCAGGATGCTGCGGGTCCTACAGGGCCTGATCAAGGTGACCTTGTCCAGCAATTGATAGCTGCATTGAGGTAGGTTGTGGGAGCAGTTCCCCAGGCTCTAGTCGCACCAGCCCCTTTTCCAATTCGTCCCCCTATTGAGAGGTTGAGGAGGCATGGTGCCGTTGACTTTATGGGTCGAAAGGATGATGATCCTTCTACAGGAGTTTTGGCTCCGAGCTACAGAGAGGATTTTGGAGCAAATGCAGTGTACTCCTTGAGATAGATTGATCTGTGCTACTTCTTTGCTAAAGGAGGAGGCTTATTTATGGTGGGAGTCAGTGGTTAAGGTAGCTAGAGCTGAGGATGTGACATGGGATTTCTTTCTCTCTAAGTTTCAGGAGAAGTATGTGGGGGAGTTATATACAGATTAGAGGATAGCGGAGTTCCTAGAGCTCAGACAGGGTCGGATGACCGTATCAAAGAATGAGTAGGAGTTTCTACCGTTGAGTAGGTACGCCGCTAAGTTGATCCCTACTGAGGCAGATAGGTGTAAGCGGTTTAGGAAGGGACTATTGGATGAGTATAGGATGCATTTGACATTCCAGCCTCACACCACTTTGTCTTCATTGGTGAAGGCTGCTTCTGAGTTGGAGATTATCTAGATGGAGAGACAGTCTAGAGTGCAGAGGACTCAATAAGGTAGTCAACATAAGAGGTTCTAGAGTGCCACATCTGAACAGACTTCTAGGGCTCAGTCCAGTAGTAAGAGGTTTAGAGGTGGACCACAGATGGGGGGTCAGACCAGGACAGAGAGTTGGCTGGGGTACATTTATGAGATCAGCTTCTCAAGCTACATCTGTTGCTAGTGGCAGAGGTGCTACATGGCCAGGTATACCGGCTTGTACTCAATGTGTCAGGAGACATGTTAGGGTATGTTGAGGAGCTTCGAGAGCTTATTTTAGATGTGGATCCACCGAGCATATGGTTAGGGATTGTCCTTTGGTAGCTACTGGTTCCATTCAGCAGGTTGGGAGGCCAACTCCCTATGCTCAGAGAGGTAGAGGTAGAGGTAGAGGTCGTGGTGAGGCATATGCCATTGGGAGTCAGAGGCCAGTATCTGAGACAGTGGATAGGCCAGAGGTTAGAGCACTAGCGAGGGCCTATGCTATCAAGACCAGGGAGGAGCAAGATGCTCCGGATATCATTGCAGGTACCTTTTCTATCTTCGATACTTTTGTACTTGCTTTGATTGATCCAAGCTCCACGCATTCATATATATGCATACATGTGGGTAGATTGGGTAGTATGCATTCTGTCACACTAGAGCACAGTGTTGAGGTCACTAGTCCGTTGGGGCAGAGTGTAGTGGTTGACCGGGTGTATAGAGATTGCCCTTTAGTCATTCATGGGCATGTATGTCCAAGTGATTTGATAGAGTTGCCCTTCTGGGAGTATGATGTGATCTTGGGTATGGATTGGGTATCACGGCATGGGGTAATTGTGGATTGTAGGCATAAGAGAATTACACTTCAGACTCTATTTGGAGAGGAGATTATTTATGTGGGTGAGAGGAAGGATTACCTCTCAAATGTTATTTCAGCCAGTACTGCTAGGAGGATGATACAGCATGGCTGCGAGGCATTCCTAGACTGTGTACTTAAGTTTGAGTGGAGACCTCTTAGCATCCACGAAATTTCAACGATTTGTGACTTTTCGGATGTGTTTCTAGAGGATTTGTCTGGTTTACCTCCCCTGAGAGAGGTTGAGTTCAGTATCGAGGTTATGTCGGGTACCGCACCGACATCCATTGCTCCATGTCGGATGGCTCCGACTGAGTTGAGAGAGTTGAAGATCCAGCTTCAGGAGTTGCTTGATAAGGGTTTTATCTGATCTAGTGTATCCCCTTGGGGTGCTCCAGTGTTGTTTGTGAAGAAGGATGGTACCTTAAGATTATGTATTGACTACAGGCAGCTTAATAAGGTGAGAATAAAGAATCATTATCCATTGCCTTGAATAGATGATTTGTTTGACCAGTTGAGAGGAGCCACTGTGTTTTCAAAGATTGACTTGAGATCTGGGTATCATCAGTTGGGAGTTAGAGAGTCGGATGTGTCTAAGACTGCTTTTAGGACTTGATATGGCCACTATGAGTTTTTAGTGATGTCATTTGGGTTGACTAATGCCCCAGCAGTGTTTATGGATCTGAACCGGATTTCTCATCCCTATTTGGATCAGTTCATAGTGGTTTTCATTGATGATATTTTGGTGTACTCTCTGACTAGAGAGGATCATGATCACCACCTACGGACAGTTCTACAATCTTTAAGAGATCGGCGGTTGTATGGTAAGCTAGTAAGTGTGAGTTCTGATTGATGGAGATTGCCTTCTTAGGGCATATTGTTTATGCGGAGGGTATTCGGGTGGATTTGAAGAAGATTGAGGCAGTGCTTGATTGGAAGCCACTTAAGAATGTCACTAAGATCCGCAGTTTCTTAGGTTTGGTTGGTTATTACAAGAGGTTTGCCAAGGGGTTTTCTCTTATTGTAGCCCCTTTGACTAGACTTCTCCGTAAGGATGTCCATTTTGAGTGGACTGATAGGTGCTAGAGCAGTTTTGAGAGGCTTAAGGCGATGCTTACTGAGGCTTCAATTTTGACACAGCCAGTTCCTGGTAGGCCGTATGATGTGTATAGTGATGCTTCGTATAATGGTTTGGGTTGTGTGCTTATGCAGGAGGGTAAGGTAGTTGCTTACGCTTCTCGATAGCTTAAGCCACATGAGAAGAACTACCCTACCCATGTTTTGGAGTTAGCAGCTATTGTGTTTGCTTTGAAGATTTGGAGGCATTACCTGTATGGTGAGAGATGCCGCTTTTATACGGATCATAAGAGCCTTAAGTATCTGCTTACGCAGAGAGAGCTTAACCTGAGGCGGCGTAAATGGTTAGAGCTACTTAAGGACTATGATTTCACCATAGATTACCATCCGGGCAGAGCTAATGTAGTTGCAGATGCTTTGAGCAGAAAGTCCTTGGTTGCCCTTCGTGCGATGAACGTTCAGTTATCAGTGGCTAGAGATGGTGCTCTTGTAGCTGAGCTCATGGTGAGACCTAGCCTACTTCAGCAGATCAGAGATGCACAGCAGGGTGACAAGACTATTGCCAAGTGGAAAGGTTTAGTCAGAGAGGGTAAGAAGAAGAAGTTTGAGATTAGAGATGACTACTTGTATTTTGGAGATGGGATTTGTGTGCCTAAGATTCCAGATTTGAGGAGGAGTACCTTAGAGGAGGCCCATAGTAGTCTGTAATCCATGCATCTAGGTAGTAATAAGATGTACCAGGATTTGAGGATGCAATATTGGTGGATGGCTATAAAGAGGGACATTGCAGATTTTGTATCGAGATGCTTGACCTGTCAGCAGGTTAAGGCAGAGCATCAGGTCCCATCGGGTTTGCTACAGCCTATCTCTATTCCGGAGTGGAAATGGGATAGGATTACCATGGTTTTCGTGATTCGGTTGCCTACTACACCTAGGAAGAAAGATGCTATTTGGGTCATAGTTGACAAATTGACTAAGTCAGCGCATTTTCTTCTTGTTAGGGCTGACTACACCTTGGAGCAGTGCGCGATGCTCTACATTGATGAGATTGTGAGACTGCATGGAGTTCCTTCCTCCATTATTTCTGATAGAGATTTGAGGTTTACTTCGAGGTTCTAGAAGAAGTTACATGAGGCTTTGGGTACTAGATTGCATTTCAGCACAGCCTTCCATCCGCAAACTGATGGTTAGTTAGAGCGAGTGATTCAGATACTTGAGGATATGTTGAGGGCTTGTGTGATTAAGTTTGAGGGCAGTTGGGAGAAGTATATTCGGCTGGCTGAGTTTGCCTATAATAACAACTATCAATCGAGTATTCAGATGGCTCCATTTAAGGCATTGTATGGTTGGAGACGGAGCTTAGTGAGGGCAAGATAGTGGGTCCAGATTTGATTCGAGATGCAGAGAATAAGGTGAGGATCATAAGGGAAAGGTTCAAAGGGACTTCAGATTGTCAGAAGTCGTATGTTGATCTTAAGAGGAAGGATATCGAGTATGCAGTGGGTGATAGAGTGTTTCTGAAGGTGTCTCCGTGGAAGAAGGTTCTGAGATTCGATAAGAAGGGTAAGCTTAGTCCTAGGTTCATAGGACCATACGAGATCTTAGAGCGTATGGGACCGTTGGCCTATGACTAGCTTTACCACTAGACATGGATCGGATATATAATGTCTTCCATGTATTTATGCTACGGACATATAGATCAGATCCTTCGCACATTATATCAGCCGAATTTGTCACCATTGAGTCGGATTTGACGTATGAGGAAGAACCCATAAGGATACTTGCTAGAGAGGTTAAGGAATTAAGGAATAAGAGAGTACCTCTAGTGAAGGTCCTATGGAGGAACCATAAGACAGAGGAGGCTACTTGGGAGAGAGAAGATGATATGCGATAATAGCATCCTCAGTTATTCATATCAGGTAAATTCGATGATGAATTTCTTTTAAAGGGAGGGAGTACTGTAACGGACTATTTTTCATTGTCGTTAATAGTGATTTATCAGTCTGTGAATAGTACCATTGGTCCAGTACATGGTATTATTTCACTCCGAAAAAATTAGTGTCTAATATTTTATTTAATATTTTTGGAACATGTTTGCATGATTTAAGTGGGTAGAAAATATTTCATGAATATTTTTCAAGAATTGCGGCAATTAATGAATATTATTTTTAGTGCAGTATATTAAGGAATGAATGAGGGATTATTTTAGTGGAATTAATTTAATTAATTTGTGGAGTTAAATAATATTTGGAAGAAAATTATTCGATAAATATTTAGAAGTGCTTGTGACATATTGTGTTGAATTGGAGTTTTGGGGTTTGGAGAAATTATATTGGAAGTGTATATATTTCTTTGTGTGGCAAGTTAATTTTTAGGAGAAACTCTTGCGAAATTTTTGTAGGAATTTCCTTAAACTTTATTATGTTTTTAAACATTTTTAATTACTTGCCTCCTTATGAAAATCTAACCACTTCTAATATTTGATCTAGAGTTAGTAAGTGATATAAGACGGTGCTCCGGCATCGAATGTGGCATCGCCGTCTGGTTCTCTGGGATTGGGCGGCGGGTGTTACATGCTCAACATGAGCAAACTCTGAAATAAGGCCAACATTAACTGCTGGAGCGCCAAGAATCAATAAGGTCATCCCCTTAGTCGAGCCCTCCCCTTCAACTTGTTTCTTCATCGCCTCGGCTATCTTAGACATTTTTTAAGACCTCACCTTTTAGGAGCTCTCTTTACACAAAAAATAAAGAAAAAAGAGAAAATTAAAAAAATGTTAGTGCAAGGAAACAACACTTATGTAATAGGAACAATCCTTACTAGATGGAGAAGGGTTTGGTCTCATGGGTCTGCTGGGAGATTAGACTGGATAACCCTCGGCAATTACCTGCCTCAGGTTTACCAATCTTAACCCCCTAACTTTAATTAGCTCCACACACTGCCGATCTTCAGGAGTAGCCGAATCAGGGAGATGGTGCGTAGGGTCATTAGACCACTGTTTAGGTATCTCGAACCCACCTTGATGCCAAACAATAAAGTAGTTTTATTTTCAGTTCTTCAAAGAAGATATCCTTGACTGCTTGGAGAAGACATCACAGTTATTTTTTGCTTAAAGGAAACAATGGTCTTCATTCATATGCTCATATATATATAATTGTAAAGTTTTCGTAACCCTCGAGCTATGAGAGTTGTCCGATCACAGTGAGCCAACTCCACTATATTGCATACGAATCTTAAGCCGTTGGGATGAAGCTGACTAATAGCGATATCATAGTCGTTGAAAAAATACTTCAAAGGCTCAAATAAGGGTAGTCGAACTCTAGATCTAAAATCTTCCTCATACAACATGATAGACTCGCTATCTAACGGTTCATTCACCCTCATATGCTCCAAGGGGCAAACTAACTTATAATTTAGCGCGATCCCATGAACAGAACATTTATCGGGAAGCTCACCCTCATCAATGTCGGAAGGGATGTCAGAAATCCTGATATTCTCTCTTCTACCTCCCGCTTTGCCCACCCCAGATTCAACAGCCTTGACTTTCCCATTCTCAGACTGATCAACTAAAATCTGAATGTCCTTATCGCTAGATGAACCCATGATTTGCCCAAAAAAGCAAATAAGAAAGCAACACAGAAACTATAATAGCTTACCAAAGCAAAGAAAACTAGAGAGAGAAAGGAGTCTTTTAGAGAGAGATGCTCTGAAGATTAGAAATGCAAGAGTAAAGCACATGAAGTAAGAAGATAGCTACATATAGAGAGGTGAGAGGTTGAAGAGTCATTTACATTTAATAGGGTAATTCTTAGAGCCTCTCTTGGTGAACGTACCATCGCCTTGTTTTCCTAAATAAAACACTTTGGGCTGCAAAGTGCAGACAGTAGGCTCTTTATCTAAAAATATCTAAAAGCTAGTTGTAATTTTGCGCTTCGCATGCGGGTATTCATATATTATTTGATGATTATTATTATTAAATTACTTTGACAAGTTTTTAATTTAGAATTTTATATTAAAAATATTTTTACTAATAAAAATAATTAACCCTTATATTCAGTTATAAATAGATGAATATTTACTTTTGAAATTTAATAAATATTGATTTTATCTTTTTTTATCTAAATTTAACATAATAGATAGCTTGTTATAATAATAATTTTATGAATTTTAATTTGAAATAAATATTATAAATTTAAATGAGTTTTAAGGATAAAACTACAATGAAGAATTTAATATTTCTCTATTGATACAAAACTCTTCTTTCCATTAAATTTAAAACATTAAATATAAATCATCAGATTTAAATTTACCTAACTAACTTGTAACTTATATAATAGGTTATGAAGTAACCCATCTATTCTTTATCTAATATTTAATTTTTTTATTATTAAAATAACACAATAATTATAAAAAATAAATATTTTAAAATAAATAATTATCTAATATCAAGTTCATATATCCAAAATAAATTATTTAAAATTTTATTAATTAATTATGTTTTTATTTATCTTATTATTAAAATATTGTCATCAACTAAAACTATATAAAATATATATGAAGTTTCATTATCTTATAATAAAATTCGTGTCTTTAAAAAAGTAAAAAAGTTAAATTATATAATTTAAATTTTTGAATTAAAATCTCCTTTTTTTTCTAATGCTAAACTAACTTTTCTAGTGTATAATCGAATTTTTAGATCATTTATTTTCACATGCCAATAAATATCACATCCATTTGAAATCTCAAATTGGTCTGTCAAGTTATGAAAAATATAATTTATGAAAATCGTTAAATTTGTGATTTTTTAATCTTAAATGAATTCATTTTCTTTCAAAATTTATTTTTGCAGTCACTATAATAAAAATTTTGTATTATGTATAATTGTAGTCTTTACTTAACTTTTATTTAATCTATCAAGATATGAAATTCTTAACTTGAAATTCCCTTTTAATATATAATGTCTAATTCACCTATAGGTCCAAACATGCATATTAAATTTTTTTTTTATTATTTAGCTATAGAATTTTTAATTGACGTTTAAAACTTATTACATGAATAGTCCATATTGTATAAATTTCAAAAACTTTAATTTATAAATCGAAATCTAAATTTTGTACTTAATATATTTTTTAACATTTCTTAAGTGAAATTTTACATTATTTATGTCCATTCTAATAATTATTATATATTATTTAATTTATAAATTTTGAGATTCTAATTCACTTATCATTAAAATTTTCATATAAAACCTTTTATATTTTAAATGTTTTATACATTATATAATTGATTTTTTTTACATAATTTAACATCACAAATATTAATTACCTTAAAAAATGGAAAAAGAGAAAAGCATATCTGTAATACCCTGAAATTTTTATTTCGAAACATTCCCAATTAAATTTAAATTGTAAATTATTAGCCAATAATATTATGCCACGTAATATTATCGGGATCGAAAATCATTTTGGTTCGGCCGAAAATTTATTGAATAACCGTTAATTGAATAAAAAACGGACCAATATTTTTTTAATTGGACCGAATTAATTTAAATTAGACCTGAATCGGATATTTTTGAAAAACACTGTGCGTCACTATTTTCTCCCCAGCAACTTACCTTGGACGGTTTGTTTTTATTTAATAATTATAAAACTTTATAATATTTTATTATTATTTTTTATTTATTATTATTTTAATTATATTTTATTTTTATTTTTTTTTTTCCTTAAATTCCCACCTCCTTCTTCTTCCCGACAACTCCACCAGCTGCTCCTCCTCCCTGCGCCTCCACCTCCATCACAGCCAGCCACCGCCACCTTCTTCTTCCTCCTCCTCCTTCTTCTTCTTCTTCTTCCTTCTTCTTCTTCCTTCTCTTTTCTTTCTTTCTTCTTCCTCTCTGCTGCACTGTTTCCCTCTACAGAAGCAGTGTCGCGCCACAGCTCCAGCTCCTCCACGAGCTCCGCCAGCTCCTCTGCGTCGCGCGACCCAGCCAGCCACCGTGCAGCGCCTCCTCCTCTCTCCTTCGTGTCGCGTCGCGTTGTAGCTCAGCCCCTGCTTCCCTCTCTATGACTTTAGCCGCTGTAGCAGGAGCTGCACCTCGCTGCTCCACCTCTGTCTCCCTCTCTGCAGTGCTGCTGGACCACCACAGGCCGCCGTGAGCTCTTCCTCCTCCTTCTGCGGGTTGCACAGCCGCTCCAGCAGCCCTTCTCCTCCTCCTCCCCTGTTTTACGCCACTGCTGTAGCAGCAGAGCAACACAGCTCTGTCACTGCAGTTCCAGCAGCCCTCTTCGCGTCGCGCCGCTTCGAGCCACCACCAGCTCCTCCACGCGACCTTGGCAGCAAGCCCAGCTTGCTTCCGGCCACCGTTCCCTCCTCCTTCAACCTTCGATTCAAGGATTTTTGGGAATTTGACGAATATTGGGTATAAATTTACTATTTTTAGAATTTATTTGATTAAATTGTGATTAATTAGTTG
>CANUEX010109966.1:0-19575 GCA_948099535.1 Jatropha multifida | reverse complement strand
AAAACCCAAAAATCACAACTTACCTCTTCAATGGCAACTTCAATTCTCTAAGTTTTTATTCACAATTTCCAACTCCTACTACTTGTTTCTTAAGGTTTAATCACAATTCTATAATTTGATTAGGTAGTTTGGTGGTGATTGGAGGTAAGAAAATGAAAGAAAAATGGAGGAAGAAGAGAATGAAAATGGCGTCAAGATGGTGGAGAGAAGAAAGAGAAAGTGTTGGTAACTTAAGTAGCAAAGTGAAACTTTGCTTCCTCCTTTTATGCTAAATCAAGGGCTATGATCAAGTCCTAGGTAATCTCATCCAATGACTCTAAATATTCCTCAAATAACTCTCTTTCAAATATTATTTAACTCCACAAATTAATTAAATTAACTCCACAAAAATAATTCCTCATTTATTCCTTAATACACTACACTAAAAATAATATTCATTAATTGCTGCAATTCTCCAAAAATATTCATGAAATATTCCCTATCCACCTAAATCATGCAAACATGCTCCAAAATATTAAATAATATATTAGACACACATAGTAATTTTTCCATACCGAAATAATACTAAGTCCCGGACCGATGATACTATTCACAGACCGGTAAATCACCATTGTCGATACTGAAAAATCAGACTGTTACATAAGGAATTTAAAGAATTCTTGAATCTTCTTAAACAACTTTATATGAACGTCCCGCTCACCGACATAGTTACCTAAATGCCTACTTATGGAAAGTTCCTTAAAGACATCTTTTCTTCAAAAAGGAAGTCGGTAAAGAACAAGATGGTGGCCCTAACTGAGGAGTGTAGTGCTTTGATCTTAAATAAACTTCCCCCTAAGCTGAAAGATCTCGATAGCTTCTCCCTTCCTTGTGAAATTAGAGAGATGGAGATCTAAAAAGCTCTTTGTGACTTGGAAGCTAGTGTCAGCCTAATGTTGCTCTCTATCTTTAAGAAGTTGAACATATGTGAGTTAAAACCCAACATTGTGATTTTACAATTAGCGGATAGGTCTGCAAAATATGCAATGGGAGTCGTTGAGGATGTAACAGTAAAGGTTTATAAAATACGTAATGGGAGTCGTTAAGGATGTAACAGTAAAGGTCGGCAAGTTCTTTATATCAATAGACTTTGTGGTTCTTGATATGGATGAAGATCGGCATATCAATATCATATTAGGAAGGCCTTTTCTAGCTATATAGGGAGCCCTCATAGATGTGAAAAATGGGAAACTCACACTCCAAGATGATGAGAAATTGGTTTTTGACCTCTTTAAAATGGTGAAACAACCAGCCAAAGTTCATCACTTTTTAGAGTGGATGTGGTCGAAGAGCTAGTTTAGGAGATAGCAAGAAAGGAAGAGTCCAAAGATCCCCACCATACTTGCCTAGTGGGATCAAAGGAAGATATGAAGCATTGTGGTAAAGCTCTGGAGATAGAGAGTTATTTGGGAGTTAGAAAGAAGGTCTCCCCTGGTTTGAAGCACAAGCTTGAATAATTAAGAAACCAACATGATGAAAGATATGAACCTCCTCCTTCAACACTTAAAGAAGAAGATGCCCCTAAGGTAGAACTTAAGCATCTACCAGCAAACCTTAGATACGCATTTCTTGGCCCTAACTCTACTTTCCTTGTTATCATTAGTGCATTATTGAGTAAGTTAGAAGAAGAAAAGACCCTAAGGGTGTTAAGGGAGTACAGAGGCATCATAGGATATAATATCCATGACTTGAGAAGGATTAGTTCCTCAATATGTATGCATAGAATCCTTCTTGAGGATAATGCTAGGCCATCCAAGGAGCATCAAAGAAATTTAAATCCTAATATGAAAGACGTTGTAAAAAAGAAAATTCTCAAACTTTTGGATGCTGGGATTATCTATCCCATCTCTGATAGCGAATGGGTAAGCCCGATTCATGGACACTAAGGTAGTAATGGGATGGAGATTGTGTGTGGATTATAGCAAACTTAACACCGCCACTAATAAGGATTATTTCCCCCTTTCTTTCATCGACCAAATTTTGGAAAGGTTAGCTGGCCATGAATACTTTTATTATTTAGATAGTTTCTCCAAATTTTACCAGATTTATGTTCATCCTAATGATCAAGAGAAAATAACGTTCACACTTATCCCTATGGAATGTTTACCTTCTAAAAAATGTTGTTCGATTTATGTAATGCTCCTGCCAATTTCCAACGATGCATGACCGCAATTTTCTCGATTCTTGTTAAGAAAATTATGGAAGTATTCATGGATGAATTTTCCATATATGGCAAAATATTTGATGGGTGCTTAACTAACCTCTCTAAAGTCTTGAAGCGATGCCAGCAAACCTACTTCTCAATTAGGAGAAGTGTCACTTCATGGTATAAGAGGGAATTGTTCTTGGACATCTGCTTTTAGAAAAAGGAATACAAGTGGATTCAACAAAGATCGAAGTAATTTAGAAAATGCCCCCTCCATCTTCAGTAAGAGAGATAAGGAGTTTTCTCGATCATGCTGGTTTGTACTGGAGATCCGATTAAGAAAAGACTTTTCTAAAATCACTAAGCCCTTGTGCAATCTCCTTACAAAGGACGTTTGCTTCAATTTAGATAAGGAATGCATGAGTGCTTTCATGACCCTTAAAGAGCCATTAATCTTCGCTCCTATAATTCAATCCCAGGACTAGGAAAAACCCTTCGAGCTGATATGCGATGCCAGTGACTATACTTTGGAAGTTGTGATAGGACAGCGGAACGATAACAAGCCTCGTGTTATATATTATGCTAGCAGAACCTTGGATGATGCTCAAGTAAACTATGCAACTGCTGAGAAAGAGTTTTTGGTAGTAGTGTGGGCCCTAGATAAGTTTTGCTCCTATTTGGTTGGATCTAAGGTAATAATTTACACTGATCATGCCACCATTCATTACCTTCTTACCAAAAAGGAAGCAAAACCAAGGCTGATATGGTGGATATTATTTCTATAAGATCCAAGATAAGAATGGTGCAGAGAATGTGGTAGCAGATCACTTGTCTAGAGTACATAGGCTGAGGGGTGTAGTTGATGATAAGGATGTTCCTATAGACAATTCTTTCCTAGGAGCACAAGTGTTTGGAATTCTCACCTAGAAAATTCCATGGTATGTAGATTTTTCTAATTTCCTAGCAATGGGATCTTACCACCAGACTTGAACTATAACTAGAATAAAAGGTTCTTATTCCAAGCTCATAGTTACTTCTCAAAATATTTGTCTGTAATGCCCTGACTACAACCACCAAAGGAATTGTCTACTTTGGATCAAGCCGGTTCCATCCCATACTAGATTGGCAAGACCCGCACGATTTTGTCCCGCAAGTGAAATGGGAACTTCCCAAGAGGTCACCCATCCTAGGATTTTTATCAAGCGAATACGGTTAACCCTAGATTTCTTCCAACTCTCTAGCCATTGCATCAAAAGGTGCCTCTAATGATTAGTTATTCCTTCTTGATATATGATCCAATTCATTCCTGTGTCCCGCATTCCATTACCCTAGCTAGCCTGCCATCCCAGAAGCTCGACAGGAGCCCTCTCTACGCAGCCTCTTAGGATCACTTTACCGAGTCAGGATGTCACACTGTCGCTGTATAGAAAATGTACAGATAGCCTGATAAGAAGATTTATTCTAGAGGATGAAATTAGTTCCATTCCTTTTCATTATCATTCTACTCCTAGTCGAGGACATGCAGGGCCTTCCAAGATAGCTACTAAAGTACTCTAGTGCGGTTTCTATTGGCCTAAAATTTTCAAAGATGTAAGGGAGTATGTAGGATCTCATAACTAGTGCCAGGGAATGGGAAATATTGGTAGATGGAATAAGATGCCTCTTCATGGAAGTCTCAAAGTAGAACTCTTTAATGTTTAGGGGATAGATATTATGGGCCCCTCCCCTTCATCCTGCAACAACAAAGTATATTCTAGTTATAGTGGACTACATGAGTAAATGGGTAGCAGCAAGGGTTGCTCCCACCAATGATGCTAAAGTAGTGGTTCGTTTCCTAAAAAAAAATCATCTTTTCAAGGTATGAAACCCTGAGAGCAATTATAAGTGATGGGGGGAGCCATTTTTGTAATCAAACTTTTGAGACTTTGTTAAAGAAGTATGACATTACACATAAAGTTGCAACCCCATATCATCCCCAAACAAGTGGGCAGGTGCAGATATTAAATAGAGAAATCATGATGATCCTAGAAAAGACAATGAGCAAGACTTGAAAAGACTGGTCTTTAAAGTTGGATGAGGCTCTATGGGCTTACAGGATTGCATTCAAGACACCGATTAGAACTTCTTCTTTTCAATTGGTTTTCAGTAAGTTCTATCATTTGCCGGTGGAACTAGAACACAAAGCACTTTAGGCCACTAGAAGTTTAAATTTTGATTCTAAAATGGCGGGCGAAAAGAGACTACTTCAGTTAAATGAGCCAGACGAGTTTCGGATGGACGACTATGAGAATCCAGAATTTATAAAGAATGAACAAAAGCATTGCATGATAAACATATGCTAAAATGTTAGTTCACTGAAGGCTACACAATGCTCTTATTTAATTCATAATTGAGACTTTTTCTAAGTAAATTGAGGTCATGATGGTCCGGGTCATTTGTAATTACTCAAGTCCTCAATCATGTTGGGGTGGAGGTACAGTCAAAAGAAGGGAATAGATTCAAGGTCAATGGATAGAGGCTTAAAAAGTATAATGATGGTGAGTTGATCCTAAGAGAGTCTTGCTACATTCTCACTCACACCCATTAAGGTAAGCGATTCAAGTTAGTGACTATAAAAAAGCGCCCTTGGGAGGCACCCCAAGTTTTATACAAATAATGTTGATTTTTCTCTCTTTAGGTTAGATTTATTCTTTTCTATAGGTGAATTTTTAGTAAATTTTATGATGAAGGAAGGATTTCGTACAAGTGTAAACTTATGGCCGATAAGCGAGACGTGATTTATCATCATGAGAAATTTTGACTAGAGCAAAAATGCATGCCTAGCACACCGATCGTGACTTTTATCTGGGAGAGTCAGAAGATTTTCGAAAAATTCTTGGCTGATGCGATGCCTGTAACTTATGCAGAATATGATGAAGCAAAGTGCATGCCCGACACGCCCACTGTGACCTTTGTTTGGGAGAGTCACAAGGCTTTCATGCAAAATTCATTGTTGCTGTGATGCCTGTGAAATAGGTCAGCCTTAAATTTGAGTTTAATTTATGGCTTGTCAATAGACCATGCAAATAAAATTTCAAGCAATAGGCTGGAGGCAACGTTGTTTTGCTAGGTTCCTAAAAAGTAAAAATACCAAGCTTAAGATAAAGGAGCCCATTCAAAAGGTCATTGTTTCCCTCTTCATCTTCTCAATTCCCACTTTCACACAAAATCTTCAAGTCTCTCTTATGGCTCCGAAATGCAAGAACACTGTCACTCCAATGGGTCCAAAGAAGAAGTGAACTGCCCCTCAACCGAAAAACACAAGGATGACACGGTCACTTGCTCCTCGTCCCAATTTCACCATGACTGATGACCAAAGCAAGAGGTACGATGTTATTAAATACCATTTTCTTAAGCCATCTAGATATATGGAGTTGAATGTTTTGGAAAAATTACAAACTCACTACCAATTTAATGAACATGTTCAAAATATGGGTTTAGAGAAACTGCTGCACGTTAGGGAGGATACATTCCCAAATCTTATTATTGAGTTTTTGAGTAGATTTTCAATAGAGGTTGATTTAGATGATGAGGGAGGTGAAGGGCTTGTTAGTTTCCATTGGAACAACTGGTATGTTGGGGTAACCCTAATTTAAATAAATAACTATTTAGGGACCCCATTAGGAGGAATTAAGGGTAAGCTGAAAGGTTATACTCATAAGGATGCTCTTGAGTTGCTATTTAAGGACCCAAGCTTGTACTCGGGTCATAATAGAGAAGCTAATATAGAGGATCAAGAACTCAAGGATCAGTCGTTAAGGCTGCTCCATTAGTTCCTTAGTTTTTGAATTTTTAGGGATCTAGACAGTGGTAGGGTTTTGCAAGATGATGTTTTTATCTTATGGTGCATGGCAATAAAAATTAAGCTTGATGTTGCCTACTTTCTTTATCACCATTTAGAGTCCCAAGCAAAAGCAAGCAATGGAGATATTATCATTAGAGGACACATTGCCCACCTAGAAAAAATCAAAGGGGGTTATTTTGAGAAAGCTTATACAGAGAAGCCTCTACCTGTGTGAAGCTATGATATTCTGAATATGGATAAGCTCATTATCATAAAGCTTGTTGGTAAGAAAGAAAAAGGTATTAAAATGTATGCACAAAAAGCACACATTGAAATCCCCCAAACTTGGACCAATATTTGTCCTCAAGTAGAGAATTATGTATAAGAAAACATTATTAAGAACTTACACTATTCATTTTAAGAAGAAGTCAAGGTTAAGTTAATCAAATATGGATTAATCCAAACCAAGCCTCCTACTATCAATATAAGAATTCCAAGTCAAAAACACTTCCCTTTCCTTTGCTCTTTTCATTTGAATTCCTAAGATCAATATGAATCCTAGAATTATATCCTTGGGTCATTCTCCTTCCTCTTTAAGATTTAAAGACAAGTCCCATAAGCCATACCTTACCACCTATCTCCACTAATGATGCTTACTCAACCATTCTAAGAATCCATAGGTCTTTCATGGGTTGTAATGGGGCTTAAAAAAAGGTTAAGTTTGGTTAATTCAAGAAAGGTTTAGAATGGTTCAAAATGTGAAAGGGGTTTCACTTAGCTCAACCTTAGGTCCTCAATCAAAGCATAGCAACAATTGCCACGCCCTGACTCCAACCACCAAGGGAATTGTCCGCTTTGGATCAAGCCAACTCCATCCCATACTGTTTTGGCAAGATCCGCATAATTTTGTCCAGCGGGTGAAATGTGGAACTTCCCAAGAGGTCACCCATCCTAGGATTTCCATCAAGCGAGCATGCTTATTCCTAGAGTTCTTCCAACTCTCTAAGCCATTACACCGAAAGGCGCCTCTAATGGTTAGTTTTTCCCTTTTCGATATATGCTTCAATTCATTCCCATGTCTCGCATGCCACTACCCTGGCTAGCTTGCCATCCTTAAAGCTAGTTAGGAGCTCTTCTCCACCCACCCTCTTAAGATCGCTTTGCCGAGTTAGGATGTCACAGGCCCACCAGCTATTTTATCTCGCAGGTGAAATTGGGAACTTCCAAAAGTTCACCCATCCTAGGATTTCCATTAAGCGAGCAGGCTTAACCCTAGAGTTCATCCAATGCTCAAAGCCATTACACTAAAAGGCGCATTTTGATGATTAGTTTTCCTCTTTTCGATATATGATCTGATTTATTCTTGTGTCCCGTATTCTACTATCCTAGCTAGCCTACCATCCTAGAAGCTAGCTAAGAGCTCTACTCTACCCACCCTCTTAGGATCATTTTGCCGGTCGGGATGTCACAACAATTATTGTTCAGAGCTATCCTAGTAATTTGCTACTCTCAACTCTTATTCCATTTTTGATTTTGGAATGTATTATTCCAAACTTGAACTAGAGAAATACAACTATTCTTCCTATCTTTTTTTTTCTTTAATTTTGGCATTATACTTTGCTGGAGTACTTTTGCTTTCTCTTTAACATTTAAATGCACTTTATTATTTTTTTATTTTATATATTTACTTGTTTTATATGTAGGCCCACACTTTTAAGAGAAAGGAGCCCTAAAACATGGGTTAATCCAGTCATTTTAGCCATCCGATAAGAGCAACCTCTAAGACAGCCAATTGCAAATGCATTGATTCTTTGAAGAAAAGGCTTCAATTCGATTCATTTGGTGTTAGGCTGTGATTGCACTAGAGTTAGTTTCTCTCTATTTTGAGAGAGAGAGATATAGAGTTGATTTTCCAAGTGATTGATTAAGAATAGGGTGGAAAATTAGGGTAAAGGCAATTTTGTACTATGATTTTACATGTCACAGCTTGACACCAAATCCAACGTGTCATGTTATTTGGCATCTACTTAGCTTTATTTTTAACAACTAGTGGATCCCACTTATCGTATTCATAATTCTAGCAATACATGTAGGACGATGATACCATATTGAAAAAAATTAATCGGTTCAAACACTTGATTGGAAACGTTTTCCATTCAGACACTGAAATATGAAATTTTCATAAGTTCAGGCACTAAATTTATAATTGATCCATATATTTATGAGGGACAGAAAAGAAGCTAAACAACTTCTAAAATTTCAATTATCCAAAGCTATCCAAAAAATGACAACTCAGGACAATAAAAGAAGATCTGGTACGAAATTTAATATAAGAGATATGATTTTACTCAAGCTCAAGCCTTATATGAAATAGTCTGTCTTAAGGTCCCATTCTAAGATGCATTATAGTACTATGGACCCTATAAATTTTAGATAAGATTGACAAAGTAGCTTATAAATTGTACTTACCTCTTAGAGCCTAGGTACATGATGTATTTCATGTGTCCTTATTGAAACCTTCTCACTCTAGCTCACAGCTTGTACTAAGATACTTGCTACTACTAGCCTCTAACCTCCCTATACAAAGGTTATTTTGGACAGAAGAACAGTCAAAAGGGGTAACCAGGCTGCTACTTAATAGCTTATTCATTGGAAGATTGTTTCACCTAGTGATGCTACATGGGAGTTCGCAAATGGAATTACAGTGAGATTTCCATATTTTAATCCTTAAGGATAAGATTTTTTTTTTTGGGGGGGGGGGGGGGGAGGTATTTATGCATGTAAAACTCTTGAATAAAGCTTCTTATTCCAAATTGTCAAAATTATACCGTAGCACTAAGTGGAGCAACATCGTATTGACAATTAGCTTAGCTACACTAATAAAAGAAATGATGCCGCATTTGTATTGTTAGTTGGCTTATGAATTTAGATGAGAGAATTAGTTAGATTGTTAGTGGTGGTTAGAGCTGAGTATTAAACCAACTATTGTAATCGAGTACTACATTGCAAAATCTATGGAAAATCTATTCAATTTCTCTCTTCTCTTCTTTTAGAATTCTCTATCTTCTCCCTCTCTTCTTTGTGTATTCTTGATTTTTGAATTTATGAATCATTATCTTTGGGGGGAACTCTAAAGTTTTAGAATTTATTCCAATTCAAAAGACTAGAGATATAGGATGAGGAAGCATACCTTTGATTATAGAGATCAATAAAAGCAACATGACAACCACTTTTAACTGAATATTGCCCATTATTTATGTAGTGCCAAATAAGGACATCATTTGATCTTTTGTGGCTGAGAGGAATTGCTTTAATTTGTCGTGCTTCCTCCATGCTAAAAATAGCATCAATCAAGACTTCATTCCATAATAATGATCCAACATTAATCAACTCCTGCACATATGCATTTTCATTCAACTGATTAGCAGGAGAATTTACTTGAAAGTTTTGCTTCTTCGGTAGCCACTTATCTTTCCTCACCTGAATTGAGGAACCATCTATTACCAACCAACAATGGCCTTTATTGACTAACCACTATGCATCCATCAAGCAACTCCACGTATAGCTAGGCGAAAAGACTTTTGAGGACGATGTGGCTTTCGCCGCGTCTCATGGTTTTCTCAAGAGTTTGACTCGAATCAATTGAATTAAACGGGCTTGATTTATTTTAATTCAAAGAAATTATTTTATCCAATTCCATTTTTTTATCCTCAGAAAAGGTTTCCTTACTTTGGTAAAGTTTTGAAAATTCTATCGAGTTGCCACTCTATTTTACTAAACTAGTGAAAAATTTCTCAAATTAATTAATTCTTTGAAATTAATTAATGCAGTTTTAACCAGAGTTAGTTTGGGAGTTGGGTACAGATATGGGAAGGTGTTAGCCACCCATTTCTACCGGTCTAAACCGGCCTCCTAGTTGTCTGAATATTTATTATTTATTAAATATGGTATTAATCTAAATTGAGATGTAAAATCATTTTATGCAATTTTTAAAACAATGTCATTTAAACATATTGTCACAATCTAAATCATACATCAGGCATAGAAATTAAACATCCACAAAGAAGGAGGGAGGAGAAAAGATTATAAACTATCTTCTAACATACAATCTACCCATTACAATTACATATTCCCAATTCTTACTCAACTAATACAAATCATCATTAGTAAAATTCTGTCATACCAAATGAAATTATGACCACTCTATTACAAACCTATTAAAATGAGAATTCTTTTGAATTCTCAATCAAATTATATAAATATTAATACAATCCCATTAAATAATAATTTACAAATCACATTCAAATAAATTATATCAAACTCAAAATATTAAACATACCAAATTAATAATTAAATCACATACAAACATTCCTACAACATGATTTATGCAAACATTGATTGAAAATCATCAAAATTCAAATGTTCGTTTGATAATTGATAAATAAGCATAAAATAAACAATAAAGGATTAAAATAACAAAATGTCAGAATCTTAATTGACGTCAACAAGGTTAGTGATGTTAGTGAATTAGATAAATAATGCATAACCATAGTAATATGAAGAACAAATATTTAATTTGAATAAAATAAATGTTAGAAAATAAAATATAACGATTTTAATGTTATTTCAAGCTCATGATCACAATGTTCACCTTGTTAGATGAACAAAATTCACAAATCCTAGCAAGAAATATTCATTAGAATCATTAACGTACTCATCCGGATCAAATATGGATTTTCAACCCTTAGGCTTTAACCCACATTGATCTCAGAATATAGGCACGATTTAATGTTTTTTAAGTCATTTTTCTTCTGGAACTTATAGACTAACATCACTAGAAGTGAATCGAGTCCCCTTCCAAGGTAAACGGAGTCTATAATGACCAAAAAATTGATAATAGAAGGGCATGTCAGCAAGCTAGAAGTATTTCTAGGTACTTAGCCATGAGGGCACCAACCTTCCAAGGAAGGTGTTGGCCTTCATCACTGGGCATGGTGCCTTCCTTTAGAAGGTGGTGCCTTCCTCTCCCAAAAATGCAGCTAGCCTGCTATGAAACCCAGTTTTTACGTGTTTCTCTCGTAAAAACTTGGTTTCACAAAATAAAAAGAGATAAAATAAATTGAAAAGCATAATGAAGTTGAGTTTAGACTCTCAATTACCTAATTTTGAAGATAAATGTTGATTTGATTGATTTGATTGATGATGACTCGACTCTGTGTTGTTGATTTGGTGTTCCTAGAAGTGCTTATGACTCTATCACACACTGGCTTTGTGATGATTACCTTGTCTTGCTTGTAATCTAATGAAATTCTTAGGATTTTTAGAGAGGAAGTTGGTTAAAGGATGTGTCTTTGTTATTTTTGGCTTTTGATTTTGTGTTTATGTTTGTGTTTTTGTGTTTTTACTATAAGTTCTTATCACCAAAATGAGCCAACCCCTTAACCCTAACCTTAAGTTGGTATTTATAGGCAAATGGGCAAAATGGCACTATTCACTACCTAGGTGGTAGGTGGGCCCCAAATATGGTCTCTACTTGTGGGCCCCACAAATGAGTCGATTTTATATTTTTCATCAAATCGGTTCAAATAGCACGTACATCGACGTAAGGCATAAAAATTCATCTCAAGTGACCTAGGGAATCATTTTTAGGCCCCATTTCGGTACAAACCCCGAAAAAGTGAAGATGACCTAATGGACCCGATTTCTTAACCTAGGATACCTTGTTCAAAAATTGAATCAATCAAACATCTCGAACTCATTTTATCATGAGAAATGTCATCACCACATAAAGGTCCCCTAAGGATTACTAATGGGTCCCACATATGGACCCCACGAGGGCCACTGTGGCCCTACTAGCAAACCAACCTTATTTTCATGAAATTGGTTCAGGTGATGTATAAAGTGTCGTAGAATACCGAGGTGCATCCTAGGCGAACTCGATATGTGCTCATGGGTCTCGTTTTGCCAAAAATGTGAAAACGGTGCTAAGAGTTGCATTTCCTATACTCGGATTATCACTTCAGGACCAAGTTTCTCAAGTGCTTCAACCCCTTCTTTACCAATACAGGTTATCATCACTAATTCTATTTATGGGCAAAAATTGAGCATCAACAGTTTGCCCCATTTTGATAATATTTTGCTTGTCAAGCAAGATTTTATTAAAATGTATAGCAGACGCATAAGTAATAGTCATACTCACTTGGCTTGCGTTCTTCAAACTACCCACATGATTTTGTTGTGCCAACTTCGTTGGTGATTTGATGATGATGCTTCTTTTCTAGAAGTTGTCCTTTTGGATGACGTAAAGTGGAATGAAATGCGCCATATATGCAGCTACAGGGATGCATCACACTAGACGACTTCAACGGATGAATGGGTACAATACCAAGACCAACCCATTTTCAAAATGCTCTATTCAAGGATGTGCGTTAGGCTAGAGGACTTGATTTGAAAATCCTCATTACGTGAGGTGCATCCGCTAGACGATTTAACTGAAAATCCTCGTTGCTCGAGGTGATTTCACTAGATGACTAGATTAAAAAATAATCCTCGCTGCATAAGGTGCATCACGCTGGATGATTTGATTTGAAAATCCTCACTATGCAAGATGTGTTTGCTATATGACTTAATTGAAAACCCTTGCTGCACGAGGTGCGTCAGCTAGCTGACTTAATTGAAAATCCTCGCTACAACTAGACGAGTTAAGTGAAAATCCTCACTGTGTGAGGTGCGTCACGCTAGACGACCTAATTGAAAATCCTCACTGCGCGAGGCGCATCAGCTAGACAACTTTGATGTATTTAATTTCCTAGGACATTTTCTTACTTGAGGATGATCAATTATCATTTTGACTTTATTAAGGAATTTCTGTAAAAACCAAATTGTCATACAGAAAAAGAAATTTTCAGTCACATACAGTTAGAGATCCCATGATTAGGCTTGGGGAAGTGTGTCCCTGTCTGTGAAGTGATAGCAACTATAATTTCATCAAGGATCTAAGCATGTGTTCATATCTACAACAATTAAATTTTACCAAAAATCTATCATAAGTGGTATGAAAATTTGTAGGTTGACGCACAAATCGAGATATTTTAAAATTGTTCTATCTTGCAAAAATTGATATGCTTATACACGTGTGAAAAGGAAAGTCTTTCTTTTTTTATTTTTTTTATTTTTATTATTTTTATTCTTATTATTTTCATTTATTTATTAAAAAATATTTTATTTCACGCTCAACGAGGCAGGTTATACTTACCTGCAATTATCAATATGCATTTCTCATCTCGTCCATTGATAAACTGTTGGGGATATATGTGAAATATGGGTCAATATCAAGTCACCTAATTAAACTGGACTTATGGGCCAATATTAGGCTTTTGGCCCATTAACCCTTACTAAAGCTGGAAAAGTGATCAAAAGTTCACTTTTCTCTTCATCTTCAATTTGCAAACCCTATCTAACTCTCTATTCTCTCACTTTCTTTGATTCTCTACATGGCTACTGAAGGTAACATGGATTGACTTCCTAGTGACATGAGCATTGATCCTATGGTGCGGGATCTGAGTTCGGGAATGAAGTTGAAGGAGTTCATACCCGATATAGGCAGAAACATTAGATTGCAATATGATTTGCCTCATCATTTATGTTGGGGTACGATTGAGGCATTCCTTCAACTTTGCTTTTGATTTTCTGCATTATTGACAATAGAAATATGTGAGAACTAGGTTAGAGACCATGAATTTAGTCAGATTGGACCGCAATTTGATTTCTAGGCAATTTGTGCATCTGTCAGTCCACCAAGGCGTGTGCATTGCGCCCAAGGCTTGCACCTTAAACTCATGCATGGCGCCTAGGTTTTTGCTTGTGGCGCCTTCCTTTACGAGAAGTGTCCTCTCTCGAGGTGCCTTCCCAGCTATTGTGGCGCCTTAAATGTGGGCAACGTCCTCTCCCGTGGCACCTTCCCAACTACTATGGCGCCTTAAATGTGGGCATAACGTCCTCTAAGGTTCATCCATGTTGTTTTTTGCTATTTCTATCTCGCTTTTTATGTTTTCTCATAACATTGGTTTGCACTTGCATATGACATTTAAAACACATAAAAAATTATGTCTGTAAAATATAACTACACATTTACCTCAGCTTCATTGTCTTCTTTCAGGTGAGCGCAACTATGGCAAGTCTGGCGGCAATGCCTATGCCGCAGGAGAATGGTTCGACCGACTACCTGAATGAGTACAGGATCACATTTGGAAAATTGGTTTTGGGCACTTTATAGATACATTACTGCGGCTCCTGAGTCGATCATTGACCACTAGTGTTCTTGCTTTAATGGAACGCTGGATGGATTCAACACATACCATTCATCTACCATTTTGGGAAATGACCATCACTCTAGTCGATTTCGCAACTATGATTGGGCTATGTTTTAGTGGGTGGCCTGTCTCTTTCAATGACTGGATGAGGACTTTAGACGCTTAAGGTTTACGAGGTAGTTTATGAGCTGCCATTGGGGTGGAACCTATTATTACACATGACAAGATCAGATATGAAAGCATCTACTTAAGTATCGAAATATGACTCAAGAAGAAGTTGAGGTGATGGATGTTGATATGGTTGCTCAAGCTTTCCTTTGGTACCTCCTTTCTACCACTCTGTTCACCAACTATGGCAATGATGCTGATTTGGCCCTTCGGCCTCCTCTGCATGATTTGGGTTATGTCAGTTGTTATAACTGGGGAGAAGCTGCCTTGGCTTACTTGTATTATGGTATGGACCTTTGTGTATATGGCTCACAGCTGAAGGTTGGATATAGGCGAGCTATTGGGATATGAAAAATTTCCCTTTTAATCCTTTCTTGCTTTGTGCCTTTATTTTTAATGGCCTGCTGACTCTAAACTTGAATGAAATAGATATGGGTCTGCAAGCATTGTGTTCTCTCCATGCTAGTGCTATTGGTATTTCTAGTGGATTGGGATGCAAGTCTTTTACCTCGGCCGCAGGCCTGGTGGTATAGCTAGAAATATCATCATACTTGACAGATGTTCGAGTGTACCACCAGCTACTGAATGGCCTTAGATGGGATCGGGTAACTCACTCATCTATAAATTATTTTCTTTTTTGCTCTTTTCTTTCTCCCTTATTTCCTTTTCTCTTTCTTTTATTGTATGCATTTTGAAAAAAAAAAATTTTTTTTTGAAAGATTATGAGATATCCATGGGGGGAATGTAGTTGGCATTCCCGAATTCATGCAGACAGCCATTGTCTTTGAGGAGAGACGCATTCTATTTGCCAGGATATTTTATGATTCGTATTATCTCGGTGAAAGGGTTTACGAATGGAAAATGGACCCGGAGCATCGACAAGTTCCTCACTTGGTCCCATATTATATGTTATCGACTAGGTCGATTAGATCTTATCATGAGGTCTCTATTGGTAGGAGGGGCATAGTGGCTACTAACTTTTTAGCTGATTTCACACCTAATGCTTATACACATTTCATCAAGACACAACTGTTGATCCATGTTCCCCCTCCTAAAGAGATTGACCCACTAGCCGAAATGGGAGAAACAGATTCAGGGCCAAATGTGCCCCCTGCACTTGGTAGTTTCTCTTTCTAGCTGATCTCACTTTCTGGCTTTGCCCCACTTCCTTGTATTTCATTCATCTATTGTATCTCATCTTCTGCAACAGCCATAATGGCGCAGAAAGCACCAACTAAATGGAATCTTGGTCTAGAGCACTTGATACGGATGTCATCATTGGCGAGCCAACATATGGACTTGGTTCTTCTTATAAATACACTTTAGTGAGCATCGGAGGGGTTCTTCAGGGTGTTTTTGACCCATCTAAAGTGAGGCCTGTGCCGATGACGCCGCCTAACTGTCCATATGTAAGTATCATGTATTTCTTGCTTTGACTCTTGCACACTATCAACTATTCCTTTTGTTCTTATGACACATTCTTGCTCTTGTCACTTTTGTAAGTACCCCTCTCCCGTTATCAAGAGGCTTGTCAACTGTATGAAGCAACTCGTCTAAGTTTTGCATTGTTGATGCTCACTGATGAACAAGCATCTTTAAGTAAAAAATGAAAAGAAAAATGCAATGTATGTATCATGTATGTTTGATATATATCTAATTTTGCCTATGATGTATCATGCAGAGGCTATGAGTGGGTCCTGCTGTTGGACATGCCCGTGGATTATCATCAGGTGGGTGTGTCGGTCGAGGAGTTGGTATGAGGCAGCACGTGATTGCCGATGCTAAAGAGTCTAGTGAGGATAAGGAAGAGGAGGAGAAGGATCCAGTGACGAGGTGACTGAGTAGGTCCTTCCTGGCAGCGGATTTCTCTCTTTTTCTTTTATCTTATCCTTCTTGGAACCAATTTGAGATGGTTATAAACACTTTGACTTTGTGGATATTAAACGACTACTTTTATTGAAAGTTGTGTTTATTGTATTGGTGTATTACAGTTAGACATCGTACTGATTACAAAATAGCATCCAACTCATATTACATTGTATCTAGTTGTCAATACATCTCCTTTTTCTTTTGCTACAAAATCATCATATCATGCTGCATTTTTCACCACTTTTTCTCTTCTTCTATATTTTTACCTCACCATGGATTAGTCTTTAGCTTCTATGTTTGACACATTTTTTAGGAGTCTCATCCTTAATAATTGGGAATTACTCTCTCCTTTTGAACTCAAAGGTTTGAGTTATTATCAAAACATCCGAATTCAACCTAAGCTGTTGAGGTGGCTAATTAACCACTTTGATCCCGCCAATAATCTATTCTGTCACAACGGCTTTGACATATGTCCGCTATTCAAGGAATTCAGTGTTATATCAGGAAGATGACCAGCAGTTGGAGCACTCCCGGCTTTGCCCTAGTTACATAGGAACCTTATCTCTAGTTTCCCATTGATTTTTGGCTTCTCTGTCCATGAACTACCTGATTATGAACCTGAATTCGATGTTTTGCCTCTACGGCCTCTTGTTGACCGCGCTATGAACATGAATCATGCTAGTCCTTTCTAGCCTTCAATTGCCTATTTTTATATTCTCAGCTAATATTTACTTCTTAGTAGCACTGATGGTTATGGGAGCCTGAAGGTATGCTCATTGTTAAGCAGATATCAAGGCGTTGTACGCCATTTCCACTGGTGCTAGCAGAAACACTTTTATGGCTATGTAGACATGCCCATGATTCGACTTCAATACTAAGTCCAATGGGAAGCCCACTCTTACTGTAGGTATATGCATTTTCATTTCTTTTCTTTATTTCATGCCCTAATTTTTGCTTAAGCCGCCCTTACGGGTTTTCGACCTAACGGGCCTTTTTTGCTCTAATTTTTGCTTAAACCTCCCTTATGGGTTTTCGACTTAACGAGCTTTTCTTTTCTTTTTATGCTCTAAATTTTGCTTCAACTGCCATTGCGAATTTTGAGTTAACGAGCCTTTTTTTATTTTCTATCTTTTTTGTTATTTATTTCTATAGTTGTGGGCTTTTGAAAAGTTACAGGTGATGACCATGCCATCAGATCACTTAATACGTAATTACGGACCACAGGTCCATGTCTATCATCAATGATGCTAAACTAAAGTGTCCTTGGAAGATTGGATCTTCATTTTTCAAAACCTCACTGGTGAAGGAATCAAGTGAACATGCCCTTAGTGGCATATCGAGCAAGTCACCGTCTCTTTGTATCTCCCTTGTTTGCCCCTATATGGTCTGACCATGGTTGTGGCTTATTATCCCAACCGAGTTGCACAGCAATACGATCATTATTAAGTTGTATCGGCTTACACACGATTTTAAGGGAACTTCATTAACTAACGGTTCTTATCCTTCTTTGTTTCTACTTGGCCTAACCGAACAACTGTACCTGTTCCTGAAGTGCCTGATACTTCTTCTTCAAATTTGTATCGTCTATGGCTGCAAACTTATTCTAATTTTGATAATGACTCATCTTCAACAGATTCACTTATAGCAAGGTTCTTGTTAAGACCAAATGTGTAAATGCAACATTTTATAGTTTTAATGAAATGTAATAGACAATGTCTATATATGCTGGTTTGTGAATAAAATTATCCTTTTTGCTTGGAGAGTTTAATATTCCTCCTGTTATTCCATTAAAAGTAAATTTGCACAATTGCATATTAACATACATCTCAAACATGACATAATACAAAAGTAATATTGGCATAAAAGATGAATTTTACTAACAAGTTTAACCATGACATTTCGAATTATACATAAAATTTCTTTAATCTATCCAAGTTAACGAGCTCCATAAATTCATTGCCCTCTAAGTCTGACAACTTCACAGCACCTTTCAAAAACATTCGCCCAATCAAGAACAGGCCTTCCCAATTGGGCTTGAACTTCCCTCTTGGGTCCCGGGTGTTTGGTCTCATTTGCTTCAATAGCAGATCCCCTACTTTCAATGGCCTAGGTTTAACCCTCTTATTGAAGTGCCTTGCAATTCTCCTTTTATAAAGCTGATCTATAAATCGGGCCTCAAGCCATTTACTGTCTAACAATGTGAACTCTTAAAAGCGATCCTCGGCCCATTAGTTCTCAAGAACGTTAGACTCAAATATTATTTTTAAGGATTTTACTTTAATTTCAGTTGGCAACACAGCTTCCATTTCGTACATTAAGGAATATAGGGTCATCCTATTTGCAAATTTAGCTGTAGTCCAATATCCCCATAAAGCATATGGCAACTTGTTGGCCCAATCACGATGTGTCTCTATTACCTTCCTCAGTATCTTTTTAATACTCCTGTTTGTGGCCTCCATCGCTCCATTAGCTTGTGACCTATAAGGAGATGACTTATGGTGTTCAATCCCATACTCAAAGTCTTCACTTCAGCTTGAAATTGAACCCCATTATCTGTTACTATATGGTGAGGAACTCCATATCTGCATATCAAGTTCTTCTCAATAAATTTGTCCATTTATTTTGCCCCAATATGCTTGAATAATTCGGCTTCAACCCATCTTGAAAAATAATCCATAGCCACAACTATGAACTCATGTTCATTAGAAGCAAGTGGTGAAATTTTTCCAATCACGTCTATTCCCCATGCTGCGAATGGCCATGGAGAAATAGAAGGATAATTTTCTAATGGAGGAATGTGACTGAGGTCTCCATGTGTTAGTTATATGCCCTATAGCCAATTTAATTGGTTATATTTTGGGATATAATATTTCATGTAATAAATATTTGATTATTAACAAAAGGCATTTATTTATCTTTTATATTCTATTAATTGAATCTTGGTAAAAGATAAAATCCATGAGACAATATTGCTTTGCAAAATAAATTATAATGTGGTTATAATTATGAGTTTTATATTTGCATCTAAATATTCCTGGTCGATCTTCTCCGCATTATTGGACAATGATTAGAGCTGTTGAGACTGGTACATATTAAGTTCTTTCCTTAGAGAAGCAACTGTTCTCATAAACTGAGATATGTGTGATAACCAGAACTAATATGTAGGTGCTTGTTATTTAAACAAGTCCACTAAATTGACCTGCATGAGAATTCCATAT
>CANUEX010109960.1:0-13129 GCA_948099535.1 Jatropha multifida | reverse complement strand
GGTTATTCAATAAATTTTCGGGCGAACCAAAATGATTTTCGATCCCCATAATATTACGTGGCGTAATATTATTGGCTAATAATTTACAATTTAAATTTAAATGGGAATGTTTCGAAATAAAAATTTCAGGGTATTATATTTCCACCTTTGCTTTATCAATCTCAATTCCTTTCTCATAGACAATGTGTCCAAGAACTACTCCTTATACCACAAAGTGACACTTTTCTCAATTTAGGACAAGATTTACCTCTTCACAATGTTTTAAGACTTCTGATAGATTAGTCAAACAATTATCAAAAGAAGTTTCATACACAAAAACATCATCCATAAATACATCCATGATCTCTTCGACAAAATCAGAAAAGATAGCGGTCATGCTTTTTTGAAATGTGGTAGGGGCATTACAGAGTCTAAAGGGCATTTTTCTAAAAGCGAATGTGCCATATGGACAAGTAAATATGGTCTTTTCCTAGTCCAATGGATGAATGTAAATTTAATAAAAACTAAAAAAACCATCAAGACAGTAAAAATATGAGTGACCAGCTAATCTTTCTAAGATTTGGTCAATATATGGCAGTGGAAAATGGTCCTTACGAGTGGAGCTATTCAATTTCCTATAGTCAATACACATACACCATCCTGTAATTATCCTAGTTGCTAGAGTTTCATCATTCTCATTTTTAACTGCAGTAATACCTCCCTTCTTAGGTTCTACATAGATTGGATTAACCCATGGACTATCTGAGATAGGATATATTATGCCCACGTTTAGCAACTTGGTTATTTCTTTCTTGACTTCTTCTTTCATATTAGGATTTAATTTTCATTGAGATTCAATTGAAGGTTTAAATCATTCCTCCATTAGTATCCTATGTGTGCGTATGGAAGGGTTTATGCCTTTCAAGTCATGTATATTGTATCCTAATATCTTCTTGTATTTTCAAAGTAGATTCAATAAAATTTCTTCCTGATTAGCATCTAATGAAGAATTTATAATTACAGGATATGTAGAGTTTTGGCCAAGAAATGTGTACCTTAATCTAGGAGGTAAAGGTTTAAGTTCTACCTGTGGTGCTTCCTCCTTCGCATCAAACTGGTTTGGATAAAGTTGCTTTTTGTCTTTGCTTTGGAAACTTCTTGGTATAAAGCTTTGTGTTTCCTCTTCCACTTCTTCCATCTCCTTAACATCCTTTAGACAGGAATCTAGTAGGTCGGTGAGTGTTTCTTTAACAAATAATTCTGTCACCACTTCGTCTATCACATCGACTTGCATGCATTCGAAAATTCTGGCTGGTTATTTCATCATTTTAAATAAATTAAAAAAATTTCTTTATCACCGACTTTCAATGTAAGCTTTCCTTCTTTCACATCAATCAGAGCTCCAGCTATAGTTAAGAAGGGTCGATCTAGAATGATCAGAATGTGTATATCTTCGTCCATTTCTAGCACCACAAAGTCTACTGAAATATAGAACTTTCCAACCTTAATCGGCACATCTTTGACTACTCCGACTGTATATTTGATTGATTGATCAGCGAGTTATAAAATCACCTTGGTGGGCTTTAGTTCTCCAATATTCAGCTTCTCAAAAATAAACAAAGGCATAAGACTCACACTTACCCCAAGATGACATAGAGCCTTGTCAATCTTCATCGCTCCTACTTCATATGGTATGAAAAAAATACCGGGATCTTTCAACTTAGGTGGTAGTTTATTCAAAATTGTAACACTACAATCTTCAGTGAGTGCTGCTATTTCACATTCTCCCAATTTCCTCTTCTTCGTTAACATCTCCTTTAAGAACTTGGCATACGATGGCATTTGAGTGACAACATCTATGAAAGGGATATTGGCATACAACTGCTTAAGCATCTCTAAAAATTGCCTAATTGCTTATCAAGGGTTGCATGCCTTAATCTTTGGGGAAAAGGAATTGGAGGTTCAAAAGCTTTCATCCTCTGCATATCTTTTTCTCTTAGCCTCTTCAATTCTTCTTCTTTCTTTTTCTTTTCCTCTGCAGGCTTAGATTCTTCTTCCAACTTTATTGGTTCTTTCTCGGCTAGCCGTTCCTCTTCTTGTCTTAGTTTTGGTTCCTCTAAAGCTTTCACACTCCTCAGAGCGATTGCATTACATTGCTCTTTCAGATTTGGAATTGGTTGACTCAGAAGCTTCCCATAAGCTTTAGAATTCAAAGAGCTAGCTTATTGAGCCACTTAGATGCTCCATCATCTTTTGATGAGTTGTAAGTTGATTGACTTTCTCATTCAATTGCTTGATAAGCTCGTCTTGCACATTAGCTCTTTGCTTCTGATTCTAAAGGAAACTTTCATACATGGCCTCAAAATTGGATGTTGGATTTGGGTAAGGTTTTGGTTATGGATTCTGAAAGGGTTGAGGAATATTTAGCTTGTTGCGCCACTTACATTGCTCTTTTTGTTGGTTTAACCACGAAAAATTTGGATAATTTCTCCACTTGGGTGTCTAGGTGTTTGAGAATGGGTTACCCCAAAGTCTAGGCTGGTAATTATTCTGAATATAACTGGCTGGTTCCACTGTATACTCAGTCATTCCATACTAACACTCCATCCTCGTATGACCAACATTTTCGCAAACTTCACATCCTATCGGCAGAGTTGCTACTACATTCACACTCAAGTTGTCCAATTTCTTGGCAAGTGCATCAGACTTGACAGTTAAAAGTGTCAATCCATCTATTTCTAGTAGTCCTGCTACCTTCTTCGCTGTACTTCTATCCTCATTCCACTGATAGCTACTAATTGCCATTTCTTCCAATAATTCATAAGCTTCAGAAATTCTTTTCTTTAAAAATGATCTGACTACAGTAGCGTTTAGTGCACTTCGAGTAGTTGGTGTTGCTCCATCATAGAATTGTTGCACCAAAGCTGATTTCTCAGATCGATGATGTGGACATTGGTGTTGAAGATCTTTGAATCTCTCCTAAGCTTTGTATAGTGTCCCATCTTCCTTCATTCGAAAATTAGAAATTTCTTTCCTCAGCCTTATAGTCTTACTAGGTAGAAAATATTTTTGAAGAAAAGCTTGACTCAATTCATCGCAGTTGGTGAATGATCTAGCAGGTATAGTGTAACCAAAGTTTTGCTCCATCCCGTAGTGAAAAAGGAAATAGCCTCAATCAAATTGTTTAATCTGATGTGCCATTTATTCTTAGTGTATCACAAATCTCCAGAAATGCGGCGATGTGTATATTGGGATCTTCATCTGGTTGTCCTATGAACTGCAACTGCTGCACCATAGAAATTAGAGACGGTTTGATCTCAAAATTGTTGGCTGCTACTGGGGTCTTACGATAGCTAGTTGCGCTCCTTCGGGATTAGGAACATTCAAATCCTACAAAGTTCTTTCTTCAGCCATCTCATTCAGTTGTTGTTCCTGATTTTCGATGTCGACTCGAACTTGGTTCTGTTCAGGAATCTCCGGCTGGTTTGCTAGTTTGATCCTTTACAAAATTGTATCTGCACTACCGCGTCTTCTTGATATTGAGATTCGCCTTTCTCTCCAATACCTCAGATTCTCTCTTTTTAAAGCGCGAGCTGTTCTTTTAATTTCTAAATCAAGAAGTATCATTTCTTCACTTTGATCTTAACATAAAAGATTAGTTCACTATGCGATGGAAAAAAGGAAGAAAAGGTTTTTTTAAATTAATTTTAATTAATTAAAAGAGTTAATACTTAAATTAAAAAAAATAAAATAAGTACACCAAAATAATTAAAGAAAAGAAAAGGAAATAAATAAATTTTGTATATATTTTCAAAAATTAAATTAATCAATTAGGTAAAAGAAATTAAAAAGAATTAGAAGAATAAAATAAAATAAAAAATAAAAAATTTAAAATAATCAGATTAAATTAAATAATTAAAAAAATGAAAAGAAATATTAAATACGTCCATTAATTAAAAGAAAAAAATAAATTTCAAAATAAGATTTGAAAAGAAAAGAAAATTAAATAACGGAAACTGATAAACAAAAGAAATAAAATGTTTTTTTTTTTAATTTGAAAGTAAATCTATGTTAAGTACGTGGATGTGCTTAACGCAAATGATAATTTTGTTTTAAATTTACATATGTATTAAATTTTTTATGAAAATAAATTAAAAAAAATTCTAATTAATTGTCTCACAATTAAATTAATATCTATCTTAGTACCAATCCCTGGCAATGGCGTTAAAAACTTATTCCGATCTTATCTCACTCGATCAGTACATTGCGCTCTGCAAATATATGAGTCGTACAAGTAGTAAAAAGTTATTGTCCCATAGAGATTGAGGAATATGCTATTAATTTGTTATATTCGACAATTATTAGAAATATCAAAATTAAATGGAGTTTGAATTAAACAAAAATGCAATTAAATTAAATAAATTCAAATTAAAATAAGCAAGTGGAGATAATAAAAAAAAATTTAACAAATAATTATTGATATCGTCTAGTTATGAGGTTTTTATTAATTCTTAAGTGCAAACTCTGAATAATTAATTTATAGTGTCTAGATTTTTCTTTCGAGTTTAAATAGATCGCTACAACCATATAATATCTACAATTTTTCAATTTGTTCAAATAGATCTAACATCATGTAAATATGGGATCCTGACATATTCACAGGCATTAAGTTCAACATATTAAATCAGGAATTAAACATTTAACATAAATTAAATTATTCAAAATTGCATTTTTAAATTAATAGATAAATCTCATGACTAGATTCAAACATTTAGCCTAGCATTATTACAAATCTGTCAGATTTGATAAGCTAAATTAATAGATAAATCACATAAAAGCCATGAATAACAAACTTGGGGGTTATTTAATTGGTTGCCACTAAGTTCCATGTCCAAAGCTTGGCTAAAGGCTCCTTTCCTTCTTTTGTATTTGTAATAATACTAAACAAAGGCTACTGACTCTCTCTCTCTTAATATTTGTTGATTTTGTGATTGGTCGCTTATTCATATTCTTTCTTCCTTGCGACAACAAGTGCCAAAGAAGTATTTAAAGTGTGCAACCCTTAAAATTTCTTTCTTTCTTCATTATATATACTTTCTTTCTTAGCTTCTTATTGGTCCACATCATTAACTTGTCAACTCACACCACTTGCATTTGCAAAAGTTGTCTCCACTGCCCATGTCAAGAGAAAAAAGTATTAAAATAACAAAAAGTGGAGATGCATCTAAACCATGTGCAATTTTTCTTCCAAAACATTGCAGTTTTGGTTCAAGTGGTCTGTCAGAAGATCATTTCAAAGGTTATTTTTTCTTGGTCCAGGTTCTTCCACGTAGCTTCATCCTTCTTCTTTCTTTAGGCTGATTAGGTGATGGATTCATTGATTGGCTTCTATTGGTCCATGCCATATTTAACAACTTGCACAACTTGAGTTTGCTAAGCTGCTCTCCACCATGCAAAAAGTGAAAAAAAAATGTTAAAGGAGACTGCTCATAAGGCTGGATACAATGCTCCTATCAAATCTGCAACATTCTTAGTCTAAACAATCTGTCAAGAGGTCATTTCGCAGCTCACTTCGTACTTGATCCTCAGCTGTCCACATTGATCAATTTGTCACCATTCTTTCTCTTGGATTTTTGAACGTTGGACTTGGGTTCTTTTGGTTTTCCAAGAGTGTTACTTGGGCTTCATCATCAACAAGACTTCAATAGCCTTCTTTGCTTTGATTTGATGCTAAATGGGTCATATTTGGTCCATTTTTGCACAAAATAGTAAATGTTGGTGTGGTCCATGTGTGAATCCAATAAAGAGAGAAAATCATGCAAAATGGATTTTTATTTTTATTTTAATATTCAAAATGAAGCTAAATTTAATTAAAATAAATGGTAAAATACATACATATTTTGTTATTATCAACAGCCCGAGGTTGGGGATGGGGATCTTAGAGATGAAGAGTATAATGTAGAGGAAGGGGATGAGGACTTTAACATAGTTGTTAATGATATAGAGAAGGAGAAATATCCAAAGGGTAGACTTTATGGGGAATGGGGAAGGAGTTGAGGGTGGAATACTAGGAGAGACCTTGACAGTAGAGGTAGGTGATGATTATTCTGAGTATGCTCCTTCAGATGAGCTGCACACAAAATTAGATTCAGAGGATGAGGGTAGAATGAGATTTTCTAGCTTTGATGCTAGTAGGGATACACAAAACCCAAATTTTAAGGTTGGTATGTTTTTTCAAAATAGACATGAGTTTAAGGAAGCTTGTAGAATTTATGGGATTAAAAATAGAGTTTAGGTATGGTGTAGGAAGAATTGTGATGAGAAAATGCAAATTGAATGTTTTAATAAAAATTATGGATGAAAAATTTATGCAAGTAAGTCTGATACCAAGTCAAAAACAGACCTAAATTTCCAAATTAGGACAATGAAACTCAATCACACATGTGCCAAAGTCCATAGAAACTTTCATGTAACCTCAGCTTGGTTAGCAAAAAGAGTATCTTGAGGATTTTAGACTTTCCAACTTGAAAGTTGAGTCATTTCGAAGCTTGGACTATGCAGGATCTTGGGTACACAACAGGGATAATGAAGACATAGAGAGCTAGAGTGAGAGCCTTATCAGTCATACATGGGGATGAGAGTATGCAACATACTAGATTGCATGATTACAAGGCAGAGTTGCTTAGGACAATCTGGGAAGTTCAATTATTTTCAAGGTTGAGTTTTGAATCTTTAAGGGTGTCTATGTTTGTTTAGAGCCTTTAAAGCTTGCTTTCAAGGGATGAAAACTTGTATGTTTAGATGGATGTTGGTTGAAGGGTACTTATGGTGGTCAATTATTATCAACTGTAGGAATCAATCCAAATGATTGGATTTTCCTATTAGCATATGCTGTTGTGAAGACTAAGTCTAATGAGACATGGAGCTGGTTCTTAGAGTGCTTGAAAGAGGACTTGGAGCTTCATAATGACCACTGTTTTTCATTCATGAGTGACAGGCAGAAGGCATACACATTTTTTACTATTTTAATTAATTGCAAAGCTTTTATTTAATTTGACATTGACTGTTTCCATTTCTGTTTTGTTGTTTTGTGGTTTTTCTTGTTTTTAACATTTGGATAATGTACATTGCATGAACTTTAGGGACTAGTGGGTGGTGTAGCTAGAATGTGGTCTGAATCTAAACATAGACTTTGTGTGAGGCACCTTTACACTAATTATAAAGCTCATTTCAAGGGTAAAGAGACAAAGGATCTCCTATGGAATGTTGGCAGAGCTAGCTATACCCAAAAACTAGAGACTTCTCTAGAGGAGGTTGAGAAAAAAAGTGAGGAAGCAAGAGAGTGGTTGAGAGAAAAACCATGTCAGAATTTGTCCAGGGCATGCTTCAAAACAAATGTCTTTTGTGATATGTTAACCAATAACCTATGTGAGTCTTCAATAAAAATATCCTAGATGCAAGAGACCATACCATAATAATAATGCTTGAGATGATTAGGACTAAATTAATGAAGAAATTATATAGGAAAAGAGAAGCTATGAAAAATATTAAAGGAAGACTATGTACTAAAATTGAAAAAAAGTTGAATGAAAACAAGGATTTCAATCACTTATTCATACCCACATTCATTGGAGGACCTAAGGTTCAGGTGGTTGGTTCTCAACGTTAGTATAGAGATGATATGGAGAGATCATGTAGCTGTAGGAGGTGGGATCTCACTGGTATTCCATACAGTCATGCATGTGCTTGCATTTTTGAAAATAATGAAAATCCTGAGACATATGTGCATGAATCCTACTCAAAAGAGATCTACTTAAAAGTATATAGCCATTTCATTACCCAATTAATGGCCTTAACATGTGGCCTAAGAGTGCTATTGTGAATAATTTGGTTGCACCTGAACCTATTAAGAAAAAAAGGGAAAGAAAGCAAAACGCTAGGAAAAAGCAAGTAGAGGAGCTGTAAGAGACTACAACAGGGGGGAAAACTGACAAGGAAAGGTTTGGTGCAAATGAAGTGTTCTGTTTATGGTGTGATAGGTCACAACAAAAGGTTCTGTGATGAACCATCTAATCCAACACAACTAGTAAGGATAGTAAGTTTTTTTTTTCCATTTCTATATTTCTAACCTCAAATCTGAGTTTGTAACTGATTCTGTTTATGTGTTTACACCTGAAACTATTGCAGATAAAAAGAAAGAGGGTGACTAAAGCAGCTACATCAAATATTGTACATCAAGAGCAACAAGAGTAAGTCTACCTACAGATGTACCTATGATAATAAGATGGATGATGGATGTACGATTTGCAATGTGCCTAATTAAATTTTTTTTCCTAACATATGATATTTCAGTTTGTAATTGAATCTGTTTGTGTTTTTGGTTTATGGATACATAGGGTACAAGTCAAATGGATATGAGAGGAATAAATAGCAATATGCCATTTTCCAACTAATGATGATGGATGCACAAGTGAAATAAATGTTACAGCCTCACCAACAACACAAGAAAGCAACATTAGTTGAGCTGATTTTTGAAGTAGCTTCGATGTTTTATGTTCAACTCATAGCTTATTTGAAGAACTGCATTTGGTCTTTATTTTTTAGCTTTCAAAAGTTATATTTTGAGTTTGTAATAGGAGCAAGTTTATGTGGAAATTTATACTATCAGTGCCAATATTTTTGTGATTCAAAAGTAAAACATATTGAGTACAACTTTGTTTCACTTTTGAATCATTAGGGAGAATGAATCGTCTTTTTGCAAATATTTTAAAGAACAAAAAAGGTTAGCAATGTTAAATGAAATGCTCAGCTCATAACAATTAATTTATGGTTGTCTTCTATTTTCATTTCATAATGCAATTAATTGCACCTTCTCATTGATCCAAATTGTCTAAAATTTACAGAGCCAAAATGGTGCACAACACATTTCAGACTTTAATTTTTCATTTAATAAACAAAAACCAATCCATTACATAGTGAAACATTCCCACAAAAACAAATGACATGGCATCCCACCTAACCGGCCCATTTAAGTCATTTGTGCACCTTAGACCCCACATTACACCTTAAGAAATAGTTAGAAAAGAATAAAAAATAGACCAAAACAACCATAGTCACTGTAAAAAAATCTTCAATTTCTTGTTTGTTGCTTTAGTTCCTATATTCTCTTTCTCAATTTTATTTATCTTCCTTAGCAACCCAACTATCACCATTTTCGATCTGGGATGCTCAACGAGATCTGCTATTCAATGAACTGACAATAGCTCGGTGTCTGGAAAGAAAGGAGAAAAAATAATTCATAAAAACATCAATGCCATTATAAAACAAATTGACCCCATAATTCACGCATCCCAAACAATGTCTGTCGGGATTAATCTCAGTCCATGAGGTTTTCATGATCACTTCTCACCCGTATCTAGATAAAGTCAAATGATCTCAGTGCATTTCTGAGCTTGAAATGGCTAAGAAAGCCATGAAAGAGGGCTATGGGTGGATACTTTCTTGACTGTCGATGATATCTTCAGCGAGAGAGAGAGACTTTTTATCTGTTCTTGTTTGGGCCTTATTTGGGCAGGTGGGAGAAAATAGAATGCATTGGAGAGAGGGTGACTTAACATCTCTAACTTGGCAAGGCTGACAAAGCACCTTTTTATCTTTCCAACGCGCCATGTTAGCATTTTGTCTAATGACAAACGGCTAGACTGACGGATGTATTTTAGTGGAACACAAATTAAAGATTTGATATTTTTGCATAACAAATTGAAATATTGGTACGTCAATATAATATGAGGTATAATGTAACATCAACCGCCCAATCCCGGAGGACCAGACGACGAACGCCACATTTGGTGCCGAAGCACCGTCTTATCCTATCTAATAATCTAAATGATATATTAGAAATGGTTAAGTTTTCATAGGAGGCAAATAATTTTTTTTTAAATAAAGTTTAAGGAAATTCCTATGAAAAATTAGCAAGAGTTTCCCCTAAAAATCCACTTGCCACAGAAAAAAAACATATACACTTCCAATATTTATTCCTCCAGACCCCAAAACTCCAAATCAACACAATAAGTCATAGGCAGTTCTAAATACTCACATCAATCACTTAGCTTCTAACATACAAATTTTACCATTCACACCACAAAATATTTATTAATAATCATACACCATAAATATAATATGTTATTACTTAATTAATCACAATTCTTATTAATTTACAAATCCAATATTTACAACCTCAATCTTTTTACAATAATATTATACATGCCATAACTTATGTCCTCCTACATGTTCTACCCAAAAATAAAATTTTCTCTCTGATGCTTCGCCTTGGGTCTTCAAGTAGCACCCACCACTCACAACCTGTGCGTGATGAAAATTAACGCGCTGAGTGAAAGACTCAGTGATGCTAAATAACTTAATAAATAAATAAAAGAGATTGCCTAAGCAACAAATTCATTAGACAATTTAAAATTTCTTAAATCAAATACAAAATATCAAAAGTATACAAATCAATAAATATATTCCGAAAATCATAATTAAATTTATTCTTAAGTATAAAATGATAGTTTGTCAAATATAAGGAAATTTCTATAAATACCATTATATTTCCATTTCTCTTGGAATCAAACATGATTTATTCTTAATTAAGGGCTCATACGTATACTGAGAGAAATATAATCAGAATCGATTTCAAAGATATCAGAGACAGAGATGTGGCTTGTGAAAGCACCACCAGAGACAGAGATGTGGCCTATGGAAGCGCCACTAGAGTATAATAAGCGCGTCCGCTTATCCAAAGAGGGCTGATAACCCTAGCTAGGGATGGTAGCAGGGCGAGTACCCGCAAAAAATAAGCTACCCAAATCCGAATCCGTTAACAAATATACTACCCGAATTCATCCCGAACCCATCAAGGAATAAACCGAATCCGTCCCAAATCCGTTTAGAGATTCCCGCGTACTACTCGACGCGTAACTACTCGTTTAATCACATTTACTCATTCCTTCAAACCAGAATCAACAACCATAACAATTCTGCAAATCTAAAATCTCATGTATAATGATCATTCATAAATTGGCACAATTATAACATTCTCAAGACATCAACAAATTAAGAGTAAAAGCAAATCATCATCATATTAACAAATAAAACGTGCAGAAACCCAGAAACGAAAGTAAATAAAAAATAAACATACATCTCTCTACTGAACCCACAAATTAATTCAACAATATCTTCAACAATTACTCATTTTTTATCTGTTTATATGTATTTATATATAAAAAAAGAAAAAGAAAAAAGAAAAAAGGACGAAGCCAAAAAAAAATTGAGAACGAAACAAAAATAATCAAAAACAAGCCTGGCTCTTGTACGCTTCAAGAACACAACTGCTGCGGAGTGGACGGTTAGAAATGAAAGCGACGGGAGTTGTAAAGAAAGATTGCGGCTGTAGAAGGATAAAACGAGAGCGGCGCAGGTGAAGGGAGGGAGAGGAGAAACGCTAGACTTTACGACTGTAGAAGGAGAAAATGAGAGCGGCGCAGGTGAAAGGATGGAGAGGAGAAATGCTGGACTTTGAGTTGTGAGACTGGCTGTAGAAGGAGAAAATGAGAGCGACGCAGATGAAGGAAGGGAGAGGAGAAACGCTGGACTTTGAGTTGAGAGATTTGAGAGATGTTTGTGCGGGATAAGATGCAACCCTACACTAGACTTTTAAATATAAATACTCTAATACATATGATGATATTAATAAAGTATAGGATACTAATATATATAATGATACTAAGTATAAGTATATTAGGATCTAATTTTAATTATGTTTATAAGTTAATTGGTGATATTTTATGAGTTATATTATAATTTACTAAAAGTCTATCTAAATTTTATATTTCACATGAGTTATATTTTAAACTAAAATCTATTATCATTACAAGTTTAATAATAATGTTGATAAATAGCTTTAAATTTTTTAATTATAACATTATTAGTATTTTATTCAATTAATAATTACCAAATTACAAAATATTGAATTAAATTACAAAGACATGATATATTCATTAATAATTGTGTAAAGTATTAATTATAGTTATTAATGATATATTCATGTTGTGCGCATAATAAGCATAAAAGCTTTAAGTGGTTTGGTGGTTAGTTATCCTTTAAGATGCTCAAGTTGCACGGGTTCGATTCTCTGGGTTAGCAAAAAAATTTTGCATAAATAACATAGGTAATGGGTACCCGTTACCCGCTGGTCTAAACCCGAACCCGTCCCGATGTGGGTATTGAATTCACTACCCGAATCCATCTCAAATCCGTTTATACATTACCCAAACCCGCTAAAAGCGGGTCGGATTAGACCGGGTACCCTAGCAAAAGCCGAGCATGCTCATCTTACAGTGTAAATCCTTGCATAGTAGAGCTCAATCAAAATCATTCTTTTATAAATAACCTTATTACTTATACACAAATCCTTTGTAAAATATCTCATAACTTAGCATATTTTTTACAAAATTTCGTAAACTTACAACTTACAAAAATTACCATATTCTCTTTTTTATTCATACTTAATAAATTCAAATGGACATATTCAAAATATATATATATACTTAATATAGTATAAAAGTACTTAAATTAAGAAATTTTCAGCATTTTCATAAACTTGACCTTTGCTGGGTTTTCAGGATATAACTGAAGTTGTAGGTCTCCAAATTGAGTAAAATTTAATTCTTTAGAAATCTAAGACAAAATTCTACAAATTTCATGAAGTGACCATAGTCCAGATCAACCTCTAAGATACTAAAAATAAGCTAAGAACACACCAACAGCCTAGTCTTGATTTAACACATCTAACTCCATATTTATTTAATTCCTACTTATCCAAGCACTCAATTTCAATAAATCTAGATCCAATGATTTGTTAAGATATCTGGAAACAAATTTCATGAAAGGCTCAAAATCTAATTTTATCATTTTAGGGGTCAAAGATAAGCAATAATTCAAACATACTTGTGGCTGCCATGATAGAATCAGTTTTGGTAATAAAATCATAAATTGAGCTATAGGTATTCAAATTGGACACAAGATATTATCTTGCCATTTTGGTAGCCAAAAGAGACAATCAATTCGAATATACAAGGGAGACACCATAACG
>CANUEX010109857.1:0-43224 GCA_948099535.1 Jatropha multifida | reverse complement strand
TTTTCCCCCTTATCCCTTATGTTGTTTCAGGAAATTGTGACTCAGTTGAATATGTTTGGAGCATTAGTTTTCTTTCCTTTGAGGTTATTTAAAGGATTATGTGAATGTATAAGATAGAATTATTTAGCATTCCTTGTAGTAATACAGTAGTAGAAAATCCGCAGTTATTTTAAGATTTATGATTGTAACAATAATGTTAAGTGTATGTAAGACTTTATGGAAATGATTGAGTTGAATAAAATAAGGCCTTGTGATAGTTTAAATCACTAAAAATATAATGGGCCAACTTGTAGAATATTTTCATATATTTGTGGTGTTGAAATCAAATATTAGGCTTACTACGGGCCTCAGGGGCCTTAAGCTTACCTAGGTCCTAGTGCCGGTCCGGCCCATGGAAACGGATCGTGACAAAAAATGTTAGAAAAATTTGACAAATTTGGTTTCTAAATCTTTTTATTAACCAAAATTCGATTTATGGAGCAATATTATAAATAAGAATTTTTAAGTTTGCAATTTCTTCATCTCCCTATAGGTGTATTTAGTAAGAGTCGAACTCGAAAGTTCTTCCTACATGTTCACCTAATGATATAGTATATTGGAAAATACTAAATGACGGGAGTATTAAAATAATATTAAAAGTGTGATCCACATATATTTTATAATATTAAAAGTGAGACCTATATATATATTTTACATTTGTAATTATATATATGAATTTTACTTTTAATATTATTTTAATACTCCCATCATGTCGGGACTCCCATTACCTAGCCGTACCCTAGTATATTTCAACAAGTCCTAACATTTGGGGACTTAAATTACAAGCTAACTTCATAATTAATTAACAACTTAATTATTGTTTTAAAACAAATGAATCCTTATGGAAATTTGTAATGATTGTGGGGGCACAAATCTGGATACAAATTTCATAGTTGTCGTAAAAAAAAATTAACTTTTTATAACTGTAAATGCATGTTTTTATTTAAAATATTAGAAAAATTAAATATAATTAATTGAATAAAAAAACATTAAGTAGTGCAAATATACATGAATATGTTATCTGCCTACGAGCTTCCTTCCACTATTTAGTCCCAACCACCCAACATGGAATCACTAAGGAAGCAAAAAAAATTTAATCAGGAACATGGAGGGTCCCGCATTAGTTTTTTTTTTTAAAAAAAATAGTTAAAGATAATATCTCTGAAGTAGTATCAACAAAAGTAATATATTTTTTTACAATGATTTTTTTTTTTTAAAAAAAATTTGATGCGTGGGGCCACAACCCCTTTTACAAAGCTTGTGTTTACTCCTGGCTTGATTGAGTCTAAGTCCTTATCCATCAAACTTGAATAAGCCAAGGGACGAAAGCAGAGCTAGGGTTTCATGCGTTGCTGAGGTTTCAAAGAAGACTAGGGTTAACGTGTTGCAAACAAAATATTAGGACTAAGAAAATACAAAAATCCCATCGTAAAACTTTGACGACATGAAAAAGCCCACAGTTAAGTTATCTAAGCCAGCATACAAACAGACGTATAATATTAGCTTAGCTTCGTATAAATAGATAGCAGTTATTTTTCTCCAGAGAATCGTGTAATTATCTCATAATACACAAATAGTCTACAATTCTCTGTAGATTTTACAGTTTTCTTCTCTGCATAGTACAATTTACAAATCTGATATCAGAGCTTGATATATAATAATATAATCCTTCTTAATTCAATTTCTATCATCTTTAATTCGCAAGATCAAACCAATTCAATCAACCATGACTACAACTCCAACTGTAAGAGCAGAAACTGAGGAATTAGATGCAATGAAGTTGCTCAATTCGGATAATCCAACTACTAATCTTGTAAGTGTATTACTTAATGGAAATGACTACTTATCTTGGAGTAGATCTATGTTGATTACTTTAAGACCTAAGGATAAACTAGGATTTATCAGTGGTTAGTGCCTTAAACCTGAAAAAAAAAAACCTATTATTGATAAATGAATGAGGGTAGATAGTATCATGGATCCTAAATATTTTTTCTCAAAAATATAGTTGAAACCTTCCTATGCACAAATTATGCACAAGAACATTAGGAAGAGTTAGCGCAAAGGTTTAGTGAATGCGTTACCAAATCAAATAGGAAATTTCAAGTATAAACTTCTCTTATGACTTACTTTACTAAAATGAAGAACCAATGGGATGAGTTAACATGCCTAAGGCCCTTGCTTACATGCACATGTGGGGCTTCCAGGATAATGAATGAATTAGAAAATAAAAGATCAGCTGATAAAATTTTTTATGGGTTTATATGTATCATATGACAATTTGAGAAATCAGATTTTGTTAATGGGTCATTTTCCTAGTGTAAACCATGCTTATTCAATGATACTCAGAGTTGAAAATTCAAATGAGCACTCGTCAGTCATGTATGCAAACAGATTAAACAGTAATTGGTCTTCAATAATAGGGACAATAAAAACTTTGTTAAAAGAAAGGAGGACAAATATGAAATTATTGCAAGACGGGTGGTTATACCAGAGAATCCTACTTCAAATTAAATAGATATCAAGAGTGGTTTACCACGAATTTAAACAAAAAAAGTATACAAGAAAATGTTAGTGAGGTTACTCAAATACTTGAAACTCCTATGAGCAATTCAGCAGTTACGAATGTAGAGTCATATGTGAAATATAATGACATTATTACTAAGTTTGTTCAGCAAGAAGTAACGAGGATAATTAAAGGCAAAGAAGCGCAACTTAGGGAATTCAAGTGCAGATAATGCAAATAACAGGTGCTTTGTAGGTATTGTAACTACATATCCTCTTGATTGCATGCTACATAGAGGTAAGGGTAATTCGATAACAGACACAGGAGAAACAAACCAAATGACTCACAATAACAGCTTTTTTAATTACCTATACGAACGATCCATACCTAGGTTTGTCAAGCTACCCGATGGCTCTTTGAAAATAGTTACTAATGCAGGCAAAATTAAACTAAATGAAAGTTTGATATTACATGATGTTTACTTGTTCCAGTTTTAATGTAACTTGATTTCAGTAAATACCTTAGAAAAAAAAAAATGCAAGATCTCATTCAAAACTAAAACTGACAATTACTTATTGGAGGATATGTAGAATGATAAGATTAGAAAGGTTGAAGGAAGTCCATATCTCTTTAACAAAACATCCTTTTGTCCAATCACTACATGTAATGTCACTACTACTTGTGATAATCATACTAAGCATATGAGAATGCTTTGGCATGCTAGATTATGACACATTTCAAATCACATATTGAGACACATATACCAGAAATATTGAATGCACATGTGAATTTGATGATTGTTTCATTTGCTCTCAATCCAAACAATAAAGATTACTCTTTCCCTCTAGTACCAGCAATGCACATGCATCGTTTGAAGTAATACATGCAAAATATATGATTACTCTAGTAGATGAACACAGTAGGTATACCTAAGTTTATGTGATTGCGGATAAAACACAAGTATTCGAGAAACATGATAGCCAACCGATTTCAAACCCAAATCAACGCATTCAGAATAGACAATGGGACAAAAATTGTAAATAAACAATTGCAAAAATTTTTTACTCAAAAAGAAATTATGTTACAATTATCCTGTCTTTATTCCCCTCAACAAAACGAGAAGAAAGAAAATATAAGTCTCTATTGCAAATAGGTGGAGCCCTTATATTACAATCTAAACTACCCAAAACCTTTTGGTTTGAAATTCTACTGTCAAAACGCATATTATGTGTAGGATTTCCACTGAAATCTTAAAACGGAAATCACCATATGAGATTTTATACAATAAAGCTACTAACCTTACCTATTTTAGAACCGTAGGATGCTTGTGTTTTGCAGACAATGTCAAACCTATAAAAACTAAATTTGATGTAACAGTTGGCCCTATTATTTTACTTGATTATGCCCCACAAAAAGGAATATAGGTTGTATGATTTAAAATCTAAAGAAATCTTTCATTCCAGAGATGTTAGCTTTAAAGAACATATATCCATTTCATAACTAAAAACCTACATCTAGTTATCAATTTTCACTACCTATATGCATTAATGAGAATTTCTAATATTCATCTCAATGCCTAACACCACATCATACCAACACAGAACACACTTCTATTTTACCTTCAATCCCATTCAACACTACGATAGCCACACATACACGACCTATTGAACTTCCGAATTCATAATCACCATATACAATAATAGACAGTCCAAATAAAAAACCATACCTGCTAGCAATCAACAAATGATCTTACTTGAATTATCTCAACCAAATATTACAGTAAGGAAAAGTACAAGGTCTAAAAGCAAACTTGCTTGGCTACCAGATTTTGTAGCTTTAGCCTCCTCCAATAACAATGGTTCATCATCTGAAAATAATAATGGTCAGCATCTTGAATTTTTTTTATCATATTCTGCTTCCTACTTAGCTTTCCAACATAAATTGTCTAAAATCCATGAACCTAAATCTTTTACTTATGCAGAAAAGGATGATAAATTATTACAACCTATGCAGGTTGAGTTAGATGCCTTAGAAGTAAATGACATATGGGATGCAATCGATTTACCTAAGGGTAAAAAGGCTATATGATCTAAGTGGGTTTACAAAATTAAATATAAACCAGATGGAACAACCATAGATACAAAGCCCATCTTGTAGCCAAAAGTTATAGTCAACTTTTAGGCTTGGATTATACTGAAAATTATTCCCCTGTTTCAAATTAGTTATTATGAGAGTTTGTTGGCCTTAATTGTGGCAAAATCATGGCCTCTTCGCTAACTAGACATCAATAATATTATTGAAGAATTGGCCAAGCCTTACTTAACCATTTCAAGATAAGAAATGCTCGGTCAAAGGCTCATTCATTATAAAATTAAAGTCTGAGATTCTTGTTGGATATTAAGTTTTGAGATTCTTGCTCTGCATTTAGTTCTTTGTCTATTACCTAGAATAGTTAGATATGTTATAATACTTGTACCTAAACTGAAAAAAAATATATTACAATCTCTTAAATTCCGTGATTGTAATATATCACGGCATATAATTTTCAAAAATTCTTGTCAATCTTCAATAAGAATTTAAATATTCAAAATACATAGAGAATAAAATTATATTAAAATCCTTTATGATATTTCCGTGAAATTGGGGTGTTACATGAATGTTCCTACTTGCCATTGGAAAGGCCATGTGGTAATCTAAAGGTTAAGGATATTATGTAGAAATCCTCATCGATTGTGTGGAGTGAGAGAGTTATCTAACTCTACTCACTGAGTTGAGGTGCTCACACTTGTCTCAATTATTTTTTCAAATTACAAATCTTTTTTGTGACTGATCATCTAGAAGGAGCTTTGAAGAATGTTTATAGGGATATAATTGAAAAACATTTTAATTAATTAGTTTTATAATATGTATATTGAGATGCATGCTATTGAAAGTTGATACTTGTATTTATAATTTAATAAGAGGCAACAAGGTAAATGTCATATTCAAAGTTTCAGTTTTTAGTAAATGTTATAAAATCTTAAGAAACTAATACATTTAGTCAAAAATAAAATAAAAATACCCAAAGTAATCTCAAACAACATGAAACTAATAGATTTTATAAAAAGGAAGTGCTAAAAAAAGGAAACGTTTAAAAAAAAAAGCTAAAAAAAATGCAGAAAAGAAAGGAAACATGAAAAAATGGAAAACCCTAAAAAAAAACATAAACACAAGAAGAAATATGAAATTTATAAGAGGAAATCCCTATACAATTTATGTGATTCAATAACAAGGATGACGACCGATGACGGCAACCATAACGATGGTAAATATGATATATACGATATATACTGCATTAATATATATATATATATATATATATGGGTAACTTTCACTGGAGGGGCTTGAACTATAGGGGTAATCACTTAATGGGGTACCATCTTCAATTTGTATTTGTAAAATGCCCAAACTTTCTAATTCGTAATAGTAAAATGCCTGTCGCCATAATTGTGAAATTTCGATGGCTGGATTGCCACGTTTTTCACGCGTGGCATTTTTAATCCTCTTATTTTCCATGTCAGCATTTTTCTCTCTCCTTTATCGCAGCAATTAGACCCTAACCTACCCCTCTTTCTCTCTCTCTCTCTCTCTCTCTCTCTCGCTTCGTCTCTGTTTTTGACGAGCACAGTGGATGGCGAAGTTGTTAGCATCAAGAGAAGTGTCTAGTCAGCTGGTCTTTGACGGTCTTGCCGGACAATTGAAGAGATTGTGACGCGATTTCCCGATCGCATTTCCTGTGATTGCTGCTCTAGTTGAAACAAAAAGCATGTCAGTGGCGAGAAGGAAATTAGAGCTCTGTCGTCAACGGGAGAAAGGCCGAAGATGACTGCCTGTACTAGAGTCGCCGAAAAAAGGAAGACGCGACTCTGTTGATCGAAGTAGAGTCTCGACTCGCTCGCGATTCTTGCGCTCGCTAGAAACGGAGAGAGAGAGAGAGAGAGAGAGAGAGAGAGAGGTGGGTTAGGGTTTGATTGCTGAGATGGAGGAGAGAGAAAAATGCCACGCGTGAAATACGTGGCAATCCGGCCATTGGAATTTGACAATTGTGGTGAAAGGCATTTTACTGTTATGAATTAGGGAGTTTGGGTATTTTTTTGGTACAAATTGGATATGGTACCCCATTAAGTGATTACCCCTATAGTTCAAGTCCATTCAGTGAAAATTACCCATATATATATATCCAAACAGAATCAAGAGTCTTACCTTATTTTTACAGAGCATAAACAACATCCATGGCAGTGACAGTTTTTTGGCAAAAATTAAATTGCTTATACGCTCATATGAAAATAAAATCGCAGAAGAGAAATAGAATCCAAAAAATAAAAAGAAACTGTGTAACAATGCTAATAATGAGAAGAACAACTGACAGCTGAAAATAATGGAGACTGCAAAAAGACGGCAACAGAAAAAGAAAATAAATTAAAAAAATGATAATTAAAATAGAAAATTAATAAAAAAAGGAAACACTAAATAATTAAAATATTAATAATTAAAATGGGAAATTAATAAAAAAACAAAACACAAAGCAATTAAATGATTTACTAACAAACTAACGCTTAATAAAATAAAGAAAATGACATAAAAGTAAAAACAAACCAAAATTGACAATAATTTAAATTGAAAAATCAAAATGACATTTTTTAAATATAAGTTTTATAACATAAGAATTACCCATTTAATATGCAATATAGTATTTTAGGCCCAGTCAATTATTAATATGAGTTTTTTATTGAAATGAAATTGGCTTAGGGAGCCTCTAATTTTTATATATAAAATATTAATTTCATACCTGGTTTCTCTTTTATACTTACAGCTATTATATTTAAAACATTTCCCAATACGTTAACTCTACTATTTGAATCAACAATAAGTGTTCGTGTGAGATATACGTGATTAAGCTCACCGTGCGAAAATAATATTTCTGAATGAATCAAATCACTTATATATCTAACGAATGAAAAGAAAGAAGAAGAAGAAGAAGAATTAACAATGCGGTTGAGAGAGAGAGAGAGAGAGAGAGAGAGGCAAGGCACATGGGAACAGAGAGAGCATGTGGAGAAGATTCAGAAATGCTTTTGATTTGTTAATAAATATGGAGAAGAGCAACAGGGAATAACATGGATCCACCCTATTACAAAGCTGTACCTCTAATCTTCCAATAAAAGCATGTGAAAAGCAGTACATTTTAGGTCCCACTCCCCACCTCCTGCTGGCTGCTCCACCATTAAAAAAAATAATAATAATATTTTTCTATATTAGAAAAATCTTATAGGGATGGTGGGTCTCTCAAAATTCCATTGGATACACTTAACTCTAGAAAAGTTAAAGCAGAAAATGATTTCTCCATCAATGGATGAATGAGAACTTGCATTCGTAGGCATCCCATATACATTTATCTTTTCATGTCCCTATCTGCTTCTCCTTGAAAAGGCAAAGAGAGAGACATCCATCCTAAAATAACCAGGTGGGTACCAAAATCTGGATATGTATATGCACACCTCTTATTCTACTCTCAAAAGGAATCTCATTTTACCTTCCTTTCTCACGTAGGCTTCAACTAATTGCTTGATTTTCCTAATTCCTTGCAATATATATATGCCAATATTGAGATAATTTAGAGCCCTTTGACAAAAATTCATATGAATCAAACCCTAATTTTCTTCAATCCATCGATATACATTGTTTTTGGAAATCATAATTTTAAAAACAATCTAATAATTTAGAGGTGATTTTAATATCAAAATATATTCATTCTATAAAATTTTATATTTACATTTTCTTAAATCCATCCATATACATAACTAAACAACATTCATTGTTGAAATCATAAATTTTAAAAATAAAAATAAATTGCGAATATATATGTTTTACATTTACAATTATTAGGTAAATACGCGACCATTCAAAAAAAAAAGATACTCGATCATTGTTTTACTTTATATAATCAGACATGGATGACTGAAAGGTAAGAATAACAATTAATACAAAAACACAACAATCTAAAGCTTTTGCATATACAAAAATTATTCTTAACGGTATATGCCTGCATCTGCGGAAGCAGATGACAATAAGGTTATAATTTCTTAATCTTAATCCCCCTTTAAATCTTTAAAATTGAGTATCTCCGAAGTTGTTTTAAAAAAATAAAAAAATCTACAACAAATGCCAGACTCAGCAGTCATAAATTAATGATAAATAGTAGTGTAAGGTCCACTATAGATGGATTTTACAGAATGATTACGAGACAAATACAGCATTTCGCCTATTATTTTTCTCCTTGGATTCTGGGCTTTTCATGTTGACAAGTTTCCTCGTCACACGTGGGCTGTATTGCATGAAATTTCAATTTCAATTTGATTAATGATCCACATAAATATTTTTTAAAAGAATTTGAAATTTAATGCTTTATTGGATGGTGTTGATATAGATGATAATGAAATGATTTTTTTAGTGAATTGCAAGTAATGGTATCAACATGCTTCATATATTAGGCATAGGTTTGGTGCATCTAATGTAAGAAATGAAATGACAATGAAAATAAATGTCGAAATCTATATGCATGAGTTTCAAATCCAGGATGCTAGACTTGTTTTAACTTTAAATTTGCAAGCTTCAACTCCAATTATATTCAAATTATCATAAAAACAATCATTATTTTAAATATTTATTTTAAAAATGATTGAATATGATCTGATTCGTCTTCTTAAAGATTTTGAGTTTGAATTATCTCTACAAAAATATTAACAATTTTGTAAAAGAATTACTAAAATATAGTAAAAATTTTAGTTTTCTAATAAAAAAGAAAATAATACCAAATTACATTGCCTTAATATTAGAACAAATCGAAAATACACTATTGATATAATTCGTGATTAACCTCATTTTCAAGTTCGTGATTACCTCTTTTCATAAATATTTTTCTCCTTATAAGGGGGACAACTACAAACCTCCAATACGAGATTAATAGTGCTAAAAAAGAAATATTAGGATACTCATGAGAAAAAAGAAACATTCAATAGTTTTGCGGAACCTTAATATATTAATAGTGTTGCTATATAAATATTTATATGAGAAAAATTTATGCAATTGGTGATATTACTTAAGAATTTTGGTTATCATTAAGTTTTTATGTTTTAGCAACACATATATTTAAAAGAAATTATTTCTTATTGTCTGTGGTATGTTAACACAAAGTTCGATAGTTTCTAACACCTTAGACCTTAGCCCTAATTAAAAAATGAATAATTTTAAATTATGTTTAACGACACTTTTTAAATAACTTTTAGCGTTTTGACCGATGCTATTTTTTATAATATTCAATAACATAATGTTTGAATTAGTTTTTAAAAGTTAAGATAACGTTTTATGAAAAATTAATCCATGCAAAGTTTAATTTTTAATTTTTTCATAAAAAAATATTAAAATAATTAACAGCCGAATATTATTAAAATAATTAATAGCTACTAAAATTGGTAATTTTATCAAATAGATGCTTAATTTAATTTGAGATGAACTTAAAAAATTAACATTTCTTTTTTTTTTCCATTACAAAAGGGGAAAAAAATCCATAAAACATTGGAAAACTTTTTACATTATACAAAGCATAGAAGATATTTAAATCACAGGGATTCCCCTAAAAAAAATCACAGGTTAAAAAAAAAACAATATCTTTGATACCAATCATAACTTTAATCATATGTTTTTTTTTAACTCCAAATAATTAATTTTTAACCAAAATCTTTGTTTGTGGGTTAGAAGTAAATGTCAAATGATTAGCTTAGTTTTAATAATACTAAACTTAATCTGAGCATGTGGAATGAGAGAGTGTTATTTTTTTTTCTTTTTTTCTTTTTTCTTTTCCTTTTGGGATAGAAATAAGGGAGACAAAGACAGAGAGAGACCCATATCAGAGGATGGGTCCAAGAAAGCTCCCCTTGTGTGATATATTACACAATTTACACCTCTCGTTCCATCTCTCTCTCTTTCTCTCTCAACCTAAAAATCGCTGTCTTTCTTTCAGAGTCTCTGCAAACCCATCACCACCCTCCATGTCCTTTTTCCTATAACTTGTCACCTTTGAATCACTCATCATAGTCAGACTATACCAAACCACTTTCTCCCTCTTAAATCTTGCAAAACATTCATACCTTTGTTAATGAATATATGCTCCATTTTTCATGCAACTGATTGACCGTATGGCATTCCCTCATCATCATCATCATCATCATCATGGTTTCTTGTTCCATTCCCAAGAAGACAATGATCATCTTCCTTCTCCTTCCTCTCTCAACTCTCTCCCTTCTTGTCCTCCCCAGCTTTTTCCTGGTAGAGTCTTTTTCTCTTTTTGTTTATTGCTGAGTAATTGGTATTTAGACTTCTGATCTCTTATATTACGAAATAAGAACTTGATCGATTTTTTTTTTCGGGTTGATTTCACTTTTGATTGATAGTTCAAAGTCCTAAATCACTGAGCCTAAACTCATTGGTTTTGATGTAATTATTTGTAAATTGTATGTGTATATAAGGTTTTATCTGCCGGACCTTTATCTGTGCACTTAACAATTTGCCCCTATGAGTTATAATACAAATTTCTGGCTTCGTCCCTGGCTGTGGTCTCATTGCAAGTGTGCTATAAGTCGGGCATTTAACTACCATAGTATTTATTCTTATGGCTTTATTGTTTTATATGTATGTATTTACCTGTATGTAGATATCTCACCACCTGTGGTCATTTGAAAGTATGAAAATGAAGGAGACATGGGTTTGTGGTTGTAATGTTGTATGCAGGTGGTGGAGGTCATTTCCTGATGAAGAGATCGATGTCATTTTCCGGGCTAGAGAAGTGCGAAGAAGTGCATGGAGATGATGACCTATCAGATGATGGATCACAACTGGGGGAGAAGAAGAAGAGGCTTAACTTGGAACAGGTCAAGGCGCTTGAGAAAAGCTTTGAGTTGGGTAACAAGCTTGAACCTGAAAGGAAAATGCAGTTGGCTAAGGCCTTAGGACTGCAACCAAGACAAATAGCTATATGGTTTCAGAACAGAAGGGCTAGATGGAAGACTAAGCAATTGGAGAAAGACTATGAAGTCTTGAAAAAACAGTTTGAGGGTCTTAAGGCTGATAATGATTCTCTTCAAGCCCAGAACAAGAAACTTCATGCAGAGGTAAGAATCATAATTACTTAATTAGCCAATTTTGATTCCAAAATTAATATATTAAAAGGAAACATCCAAATCTTTGATCTAGTTAATTTCTGTACATATATGTTTCTATCATATTAACTAGAAAATTCTATCAGTTCTTGATCGATGTCATTTTCTGCGCGATATAGCATTTCTTTAAGTTACTTTAAGATAAATTGGCTGATCACAACTCTGTGAATGTCAGTGTCAGAAGCTAAAGTTAAATTAATTCTTATAATAAAGTTGACATAAGCTTAAAATTTTTCAATATTTAATAATACTATAAAATTTTCTTGCAGTTGATGGCTCTAAAATGCAGAGACTCAAATGAAGTAAACCCAAAGAAAGAAAATGAGGGTTCTTGGAGCAATGGAAGTGAGAATAGTTGTGAAGCTAACAACTTAGATATTTCAAGAACTCATCAAGTGGCAACAAGTCCAGTATCTAATACCCAACTAAGCACTAAGCATCTTTTCACTACAACATCAATAAGGCCTACAAGCATGACTCAATTGTTGAATAGCTCATCAAGACCAGACCTTCAATGCCTCAAAGTTGACAATTTGATTCAACAAGAAAATTTCTGCAATATGTTCAACGGAATTGAAGAGCAGAATGGATTTTGGCCATGGCAAGAGCAGCATGCACCTTTCTCAATGAACCAAACCCAATTCTCCAATAATTAATACACATCATAAAATGTGGTTTAGTTTCCTTATGGTTAATTGAAGAATTAAACTAGGGTTTTTTTTTGTTATTTTTAGTTTCTTGCTCTACCATTTTTATGAGTTTATATATTCTGTTTTGGTTAATTAATTGTAGATCATTGGTGTATAGAGAAGTGAACAAATTTTCAATCTTGATGAGTATATGAAATTGTTCTGAAAATTCATTATGGGGATTTTTATAGGTTTTGAAGGGAAAAATTTCTTACCCATACTTCTTTGAATCCATTTTAATATATATATATATATATATATATATATATACACACACACACACACATGTTAGGTTTGGTTGGATCTCTCTTTCTCTTACAATAAAAAAAATATTTGTTATGGTTAAGGTGCATGTGCCAGTGAGTGGGTTTCCAGCTCTGTCATAGCATGGGCTACTGATGAGGAGGAAAAATAAAAGAAAAAGGATTCTCTCTTTGCATTTCTTTTTCCTTTTTAGCTTTTTAATTGCTGTTGGTGCTTTAGAGTCATGTTTTTGGAGCATATAAAGGTATGCATGGAGTTGCTTTGAGAAAGTTCTAGTAAGAGGAGGCCGGCTCATTCATTGCATGCTGTAGGCCATCAAGGAGAGAAGAAGTTGGAATTTGAATCTTCTATAATTTTATAGGAGGAGGAGGAGACCATTAGGTAAGCTATATTCTATTATAAAGAAAAATTCAAGTCATGTATATACAAAGAGCTTCTATACTAAGTTGGAGACCATTAGGTAAGGCATGTTAATGGATTATATTTAAATCTATTTTTTAAATAAATAAATAAATAAAATTTAATTATATTACAAATTTGACCTAATAACTCAAATCCATGACCTTCAAAGTATAAGTGAAGTAATTTTACCCGGATCATGTTATTAAAGACTTATGAAACTCGAAACATGACATCATGGATTTTTCAAATCCCTCATAGAAATTTATCCATGAAAATTATTTATGTAGACCGAATCTATGACTCCATTGATGGATCAAACACAGAAAAGTTACGCTCTAATTATCATTTTTTCTTTTACATCTGTTACATGTCACTTGATACAATAAATAAATAAATACATCCTTTAAATTGCAGAATAAAAAGTAAATTAAGAAAATTAACTTTAAAAATTTTTAATTTATAAAAAATATATAAAGATATTTTAGGACATACAAATAAACAATAGTGTCTAATTTATATAGATAGGAAAATTTTTTTAACAAATTTAAAACTAATGTGGAGAAATTACTTCAGTAATTTATTACTGATAGAAATTAGTGTGAAATTAGATATTAATATTACAGAATTGAATAAAGAAAGTTAATAAATCTCATCCTCACTAATTTATTATTGTTGTTGTTCTAATTACTTAAATGTAATTTTCAAAAAATAATATAAAAAAATATTACGTAAGCCGTAAAATTTCTTATGAATTAAACTAAAAAAGGGGGAGGAAAGAAGCTCTAAGCACGCAATTCAGGAGGAAAGAAGCCAAAGAGATGGGAGGAGAAGAGAACAAAAGGAGAAGTTAGGAAATGGGCATTCACTTTGATTTTTGAAGGTGACGTTTGCATGTATTTTTCTTCTGACAATGGAAAGTATCTAACTGTGCATACTTTTCTGTGTTATATCCACGTGACCTTCTGTCACCACTTCCATATCATTCAACATACCAATGTAAAACTCTCTCCTCACTTTGATGAAAATAAAAAAAAATTACATTACCATCTCTATAATACAAGAAGATTGTGCATATATTTTTAGAAATATATTCTTCTTCTTCGGTGATATTATTAGGTCATTTTGTTTAATTTTATATTTTTTTTATTGAATCAACAAAAAACAGAGATCAAAGAATATATATTAAAATTTTATACAAAAAAATTACCGAATAGGTTTTGTGGTTTGAGAAATACAACTAACATACCTTGTATTTTTAAGAATACACCAAAAGTGAAAAGATATAAAAAAAGTATTTTCATCATTTTATAAAACACGTAACAGAAAAAGATATAAAAAATTAAATAAAAGAATATTATAGTCCGACAGTAATAAACTATAAAAAAATTTAAGTCTATTTTCAAAAATACAAAGACTGATTAATAAAATTAAATTGTAAAAATAAATGAAAATAAACGGAAAAGAAATTACAATACCGTCTCTATAAACAATTACAACTAGATTGTGCATGTTTTTTTAAAAACATACCTAATCTTTATATTTTTCTTCGGTTATATTACTATATCATTTTGTTTAATTTTTGTATCTTTTTTATTAAGTAAAAAAAAACACAGAGATCAAAGGATATATATTAAAATTTTATACTAAAAAATTACAATACTGTTTTTGTAGTTTTAGAGATTTAACTAACCGGTCTGTGTATTTTTAAGAATATATCAAAGGCGAAAAGAGATAAAAGATTATTTTCATCGTTTTATAAAGTATTTAACAGAAAAGATATAAAAATTGGACCAAAAAATCTTATAATCTGATGGTAGTAAACCATAAAAAAATTTAAATCTATTTCTAAAAATATAAAAACCGATTAATTGCATTTCTTAAATCACGAAAATCGTACTGTAATTTTTTAAAATAAATCTATCGATCGCAATTTATGAATTACTAATTTTATTTTAACCGATTTCATATATTTTATTCACTAATTTTAACCGATTCCAAATTAGGTACAATTTTGAAAGAAATTACAATTGAAAATCTAAGCAGTTAAATTGTTTACCATTTTTTTTTTTTTACAATTTAAAATCATAAAAATGGCCATAAGAATTGAATTTGATTCAATTCAATAGAGATTCAGTTAATTGCTTCTATCTCCACTAAATAAAAAGAGTAGGATTGCAAGATTCAGGGTTTCTGGATTAATAATATAACTCGGTTTTTCTTTTCTAGCGGTTTCTTTATATTTCTTTATTTTTATCATAAATTTTGCTTTTTTTCATAAAAGATCCTCAAAAAATAAAAAGAGTCGAATGATTTCATATGAAAGTAGTGGCGAGACAAGATTTTTTTTTTATTATTGTGACACTTTTTGTAATATATATTTTTTTAAAATTGGGAGTTATCATCTCTTTCTTTCTGATAAAAAAACATAAACGATTTTCACATTTTAGATAAGTATCAAAATATATATCTTTTTCGGGTATTGTTTGGTGACAATTTTCACAATAGCTTTTGGGGATCGATAAACTTTTCATAAAACGTTAAACTCTTTAACCTTTAGTTTTTAGTTAATTTTTTTTTTACAGTCATATTTATTATTTTTTATTTAAATTCAGCTAATTAAATAATTAATATTTTTTTTATTATTTTAAATTAAATAGCTAATTAAAATAGTAAAATGCGGAATAAATTCTAAGTGAGATGAAAAACATCTATGATAATAATATAATATTTCATAATATTAAAATAGTAAAGTACTATATATTATAATATTTCATACTGATTTTTCATTTGAAGTAGATATGTAATTGTCTTATTATCAATATTACTCAACATATCGTTTTCAATATAAACAATAAGTCACCATTTTCAAAAAAATGTAATAATTAATATCTTATTGCAACTTAAAGAACAACAAAAGTCACTTGATATTTTAAAATTTAGATTTACTTTAATAATTTCTGTGGGATCACATCCTAAAATATTAATATTCATCCATTAGAGATTTTTTAAAAAAAATTCGACGTCTGGTAGTCACATATTTGTAAGTGGCTCCACAGTACAATATATAGAAAATCATGATTTTTTTTCCCTATATTTTCTATTTAAAATTTTATTTTATTTAAAAAATTTGACGTCGAGTTGTATTTTTTTATTTTTTTTGAAATTTTTTTTTTAAAAATCAGCAAACATTTTTTTTATAGACATTTCGTTGTGCTTGGATCCAGAGTGAGAAATCGAAGGTAGAAGGACAAATAAACTTTCAAGAGTAAAATTAAAAAATTCTCATTATTTTACTTTTGCTAAATATTAGAATCTCATGCAAATGGAAATTACTTAATCTAATAATCTTTTATATCTTCGTATATGATAGTGGAAGAATCTTCTATAAAATATTTGAATGTTTTAGGGATTACCCGAAGTCTAAAAAATGATCAAATTCATTGAATTTACTATATAAAATGCAGACATGCAGTGAATGATATCTTAGAAGATAGGCCCAGCTGCAGGGGAACAAGAACTAAGGGCACCTACCCTAGCTTAATATATATCTAGGGATGCATGCTATACCCCAAGGATAACATTTTTAAGCTAGGAATATGTAAACGTGTACACATACCCACATACTAAACATTTTCATATGTCGAATAGGTCACAACGTGTAAATAGGAAAAATTCTTATTTCCACCCCATCTTTAGGGCACTTGATGGACCATCAAGATTTAAATTGAATTTGGTAATAACTTTTTCTTAAAGTGCCAAATATTATTTTTTAGTAGCGTTTGATAATATAGCGTTTGAATTAACTTTTAGAAATTAAAGATAATATTTTATGAAAAGTTAACTTACGTAATGTTTAGCTTTTAGCGTTTTATATAAGACTATTCAAATAACTAATAGTTAAAAATTATTAAAATAGCTAACAACTATCAAAATAGTTAATTTTGCCGAATAGACTCTAAAACTTCATTTTTTTTTATTTTTCCAATAAGGAGTAGTACTAGAAACTAAAGTGGAGGAGATAAAATAAAACTTTTGAAGTTTGTAAGGGCAGTATATAAAAGTTCTTGTACTTTATTTGAGAATTTAAAAAAAAAAAAAAAAAAATCGGAAGAGGCAGTTTTTCTTCGGTCTCCTGCTGAATTTGCCCATGTATTAGTTAAGAGGAAGGTCCATAAAATGAAAGCCCAATTTAAGCCCAATTCAAGTCAATGCCTCCTTCTATGCTTAAAACTTTAGAAGTACCTAATTCGTCTTTTCATAATTATGTAAACAAAATTCTTCTCTAAAAGATGAAAATTATAGCAACAATGCCAAACAAGTTTTCCTTAAAAAAAATAAAAAAAAGAATTCATAAATATTTTTACACACATCTACCTGCTGTGCATTAGTTCCTGCACTTTAGTTACAAAATCGAGCCATGAAGTTAATAGTTTAGAGAAATTTTTAATATAATCGCTTTCCAATTCAAAATGAATTAATCTTTCATCTAATTATACTAAGAGAATCGAAAAACAGCTTGTTTCAGCTTTATATATATATATCGTTTAGTTAGTATATTTAATATAAAACTTTATATGCCATTATGTTATTCCAAAATGTGATTTGTTTCTTAAATGCTCCTTTTAAGTTTATGGATTGAAATATATATATATATTGAAAGATTTTAATTATCTTGGTTGAAAAAATAAAGATAATTTTAATTTTGGTCGGTTATTAGTTTTCCTATGTAAATATAAATTCTTTAGTATTGGTTGTAAAAATAAAAGTAATTTAATTTTAATTGGTTATTGATATTCCTGTTTAAATATAAATTCTTTAGTTAGCATATTTAAATATAAACTTTATATGTAATTATTTTATTGTAAAATGCGACCGATTCTTAAAATGTTTGTACTAAGTTTATCGATTAACAAAAATATCATGAATGGTTTTAATTCTATTAGTTGAAAAAAATGAAAGTATTTAATTTTAATTGGTTGTTAAGTTTTTCCAAAACCATGAAACAACCAATAGTTCGATTTTTAAGAAATGAAACCAATTAATTTTCCAAAACCATAGTTTTTTGATTGATTTTGAGCTTTTTTTTATACTTTTACTTATAAAAGTACACCTATTAAACACTTCAATTTTGAAATTATTTTATTAAATATTTCATTTACAAAATTAAACCAATTAAACCGTCGTTAAAAAGTTAAAACTTATGAAAATTATTCCAAAACGTCTTGCTAATTATATATAAGTCAGATATTTTACAGATAAAAACTAAAAATTTTAAAAATATTAATATTAATATTAAAATGTGTGTGATATTATAAAAATTTATAAATTCAAGTACACGATACATCACTCGCAAAGTTTAAACTGCTACAAGATTAAAATTATAAAATTTAGAAGTGAATTTATGTATTCAGAAATCAATATTACATACATAAAACAACTAGTTTTATAGGTATCATTACATATCAAAAAGAAAAAGGAGAAGGAAATAGGAAAAACTTTTGGAAATTTGATTATATTTAATTTTAGAAGTCATAACATTACTTAGCAAAAAGTTAGAATTTCATATTTGTATCAAACAAGAAACTATATGACATAGTTGGAACCCTAATAGGAGAGGAATAATATGATTGATGAAATTGATAAGAAATATTAAAATTTTATTTTAAAAAAGGAGAGACAAACATTAATAACATTACCAAATATCATGGAAATTGTGATTTTAATAACTCTCACTGCTCACTAATCTCATTTTCAATGACATTTCACCATCTCATACACTTCTTTACTACTAATACTACTTTCAAAGCATTGATGTAGTTGTTGGTTTCATAGTAAAATCAATAGGTCGTTGGCCGGTTAATTTCATAAGCTCGTCTTGAAACCTTTGCATAACAGCTTCAGGCAACCAAATTGGAAATACAATTCCATCCTCTCCATTGCTATTTTTAAAACGAGCAAAAATACTTATATAAGGAAATGCTCCTGTTGGTCCCGCGTAAACTGGATTCCCCCATCCAAAATCAACTTTAGCGAGCCCTGAATTTCTTACATCTACTGAAAGAAAGTTCAAACCTTGAGCATGATGTGGTTTTCCCTTTATAACTAAAATATCTATAACTGACTTTATATATTCCTCACTTAATTGGTTCTTGCAATTCTTTATTAACTCAAGTGCATACCCTGATGGGTTTTTACACAAGAGTCCAACATTTGAAACAACCGCGGGAAAAATGAAAGAATTACCGTAGAATCCATCCGGTAATTGCATGCATTGATTAACACGAACACTTGTTATGCATGATAGGCTAACGATTTCATTAGGATCAAGCTGAAATGCAATTGTGCGGCATTTCCACAAACAGCTGGTGAGCACTTCATAAGTTGAGGAATTACGAAGGCGGGGAGGAAGATGGTTCTTTATTGATTTTATTTCTTTAGGGCCGAAAAAGAAAGAACGATGAACCATATTTGGTTGGTCCAAATTTAATGTCTTCTGTCGTTTGAGTCCTCATATTCCAGGTGTATACATGTGACCTTTGGTGGGTTTCTTGCACATAGTATTTCTCTTTGCCAAACGGGGAATAGTAATGGTGCTTTTGCTCCTTTTGCTATTTCTACGGTCGCCTTCAAGAATTTTGCTAATCCAAATGAGTTAGTCATTGTGTGATTCAAACGTATTGCAAAGATAAAGCCCCCACATGTTGAAGGAGTTACCTGAACAAGAAGCATGGTATTTTTAATGATTTAAAGTTTAAAATTAATTATTCAATTGGGGGATTTTTAATTAAATTCAGTACATGAAATCACCCCAAATAATGCTGGACAGGAAAATTAAGGAAAAATTTAAAAATTTAAAAAAAAAAATAGAGTGTGTTGAACAAACAGAAACCGTTGACGCGTTTTCTTTGTTTCCAGGGCGTTAGGCCAAGAGAGCTGTGGCCCTCCAAATTAAAAAAATAATTCAATTTTTTTATGTAAAAACTTCTCGGAAAAAAAAAAAAGTTTTAGTTTTGCTATCCATAATTAAGTAAAATTATTTTATGGTCCCCTTAACTATTTGGGTTGGTCCCGCTGCTGTTTGTTTCGTCTTTGATATATATATATATATATATAGATTATACAATTGGAAGATATTTAATTTCAGTACATCAAATCTTTCATAAACTAACATGATATCGAATCATTAGTTCATGAATAACATGATAACGTGAATTATACGTAAGAATTTTCATAATTTATGTACTTCGAAAAGAAAAAGAACAGGTATACCCTTGTGATGTAGGAAACCATCTAAAACTAATTAGATCGAAAATCAAACCGATCCACGTCAATTCAGTTAGATTAGCTTTTCAAGGGAGACAGCAGTTTGTCGATTTATTTAGCTTGATCTGAATTTATTATTTGATTTGAGTCAATTTTATAAAAATTCTTCCTTTGTATTAAAAACTGAATCGATATAGTAAAAATTGATCAAAATTGGTGATATGGACTTAGTTTAGTTTGAATCAGTTTAGTTCAAATACTGATTTTAGTTTGTTCAGTCTGTCATTCAAAAAACATCGGTTTGCATGTTCTACCCTTAGTTTGGTTTGATTTGAATCGAACTCAGTATTTGCTCACTCCCATATGCCCATCAGGGATTTTTCCTAATCGGCTAGTTCTCGCTACTCTAGAATTGCCACCTCTTAGGGAGAAAAAAAAAAAAGAAAAAGAAACACCATGTCATATATATTTCTTTCCTTTCTTTTAGTTGAAGGTGAGTTTATTAATTATTAGATAGTGAGGGATATAAGATTTGAAGAAGAAGAAGAAGAAGACGACTTTAGAGTAACATATTATATGTCAACTTTCTGATGAAACGTGTTTGATAAACTGTGAAAATTTTCCTCCATATTCAGTAAAATACTTATAGTGAACTGAACAGGATGTAAAAATAGAAAATAAATAAATAAATAAATAAATAAAGGACATTACCTGAATCAGCAATAAAGTTGTTCGATACTTACATCAGCATCAGCTTCAATGAACAAAATGCCTTCTCCATTGCAATCCACCATAAGTTTCTTATTAGGCCCTTCTATAACCCTACCTGCAAATGGGTAGTAATAGACTAATGCTTCACTTAGTGCTTTGCTTATAACTGCGACTGGGTCCTTTCCTTTCATCAAAGGATGGCTACGATAAAACAGTATAAATGAAATTTGAAAACGTAAGCCTTCTTGATCGTCTATGTCCGAAAGTTTCTTTAGTTCACAAGGTGTTGGTTTGGCCGGAACAATGAGTTTCGGCTGGAGGCGCTGCACCGAAAATGCCGTAGATAAAGGTGGTAATGCCATTTTTTATGTAATGTTAAAGGAGAGTTTTAGATATAGATGCAGTTTTTGTTTTCTAGTTGTAGAGATTGCAGTATGCGCCTCTGTATATAAAAATTTGTAAGCGTTTGTGTAGTCTTGTGAGTCACATACTTTCAAGAAGCCACTTCAGCCACCCTTAGCCACAAGTTCGTTTTGATTGTATATATAACATAATTATCGATTTGAATTGTATTTTTTATTAATAGAAACTGTGAATAAACATTTCTTTTTTTTATATTTTAACTTATATTAAATATTAATATTGCATATATTTATTATTATTTTGTTGATATTGTCTTCTTTGCATTTGATGTTTTTTTATTTATCCATTCTTCTTTTATAATTAATTTAGAAAATTACTTTGAAAGTCTTATCTTTCAAAGTTGTTTCTTCTTTGGAAGTATAATCTTCAAACTTTATTTCTTCTTTGAAAGAATTTTGTTGCAAAATTATTTCTTCTTTAAAAATTTTATCTCCAAATATATTTCTTTGAAACTCTTGTCCTTCAAAGTTGTTTCTCATTTGAAAAGTTTCCAAATTTGTTTCTTTATTGAAAGAATTTTGCTCCAAAATTATTCTGTCCTTCGAAAATTTATCTCCAAACTTATTTCTTCTTTAGAATTCTTGCCTTTCAAAATTGTTTCTTCTTTTGAACTATAATCTATAAAATTTGTTTCTTCTTTGAAAGAATTTTTGCTCCAAAATTTTTTCTCTTTCAAAATTTTATCTCTAAATTTGTTTCTTTTTTGAAGAACTTTTTGCCTTTGTTTCATCTATATATATATATATATATGTAACGTATGATTTGGACTTGCTTCTCCCCCTTAAGGGCAATCGGGATTTACCTATCCGTGGTGTGAAAATTTGAGCTTGTTTAAGTTTGGATCAACCACTATAAAAAATTCTACTAATTGCGACCGTCAAGTCGGTCGTAAAATGAAAAGAATCGGTCGCAAAATAAATTTTGTAACCAATTTGCGATGGAGATAAGGCAGTCAGTAAAGTACTCGTCGCAGAAACTTTTGTGATGAAAAAATATATCGGTCGCAAAATTGCGACCACCACATCAGTTGTAAATGGAAAGAAAATCGATTGCCAATTGGTAAACAATCAATCATGTCGCATCGGTGCAAATCGGTCGCAAACAGTTCCCACTTAATCTTCGGTCGCAAATTGAAATTTATTGTCGCAATTTGGTGGGTCGCAATTCTGTCGCAATGTTGTTATTTAAATTACATTAGTTATCGCAGAATGATTTTAAAAAGAAAAAAAATATTTTGCAAATATTTATATAGACATTTTATATATCTATTGAAAAACAACACATATATATATATATAAATTAGATTTTGAAGTTTTTGGTTTTTCTTCTAATATATACTATTAAGTTTGTTTCCATTTCGTGTTTCCTTTTTTGGATAAATTATTTTGTACGGTCATTTAATAATGTCAATAGCTCCATTTATGTCTTGGTGCTAGTGATTGGTATCTTTCTGTCGGATGACTCATTTAGATTGTGGGCATTATTCTGTCGGGGTGAAATATCCCTCTCTTTTATATTTTGTATTTTTTTTTTAAAATCACCTATATATGGATCCATTATTAGGACCGCATAATTCGGTTTGAGACTTAATTATCGTTAGAGTTTTTTGGTTCTCCCAACAAATGCATTGAACAGGATCGAACCCAAGAATTCTTCCTATAAAGGATAATAGATTCATTGCTCATATTGAATTAATTAATTGATTTTATCGGTTTAGAAAAATAATAAATCAATTTAAATATTAGAGAAAAATACTATATTAATAGGATTATAAATTTAAGCTCAAACTTGGCTTGTTAAAGATATTCCCTAGCTTAATTATATTTCACGTATATAGTATGCATTCCGTTTAGTATTTTTTATTTATCTTTGTTTCTGGTGAGTTTTGATTTAATTTATCTTGTTTAGGTGTTAAATGAGTCAAAGAAGCAAGCAAAAGTTAGAGCTTGCCCATTTCAGTACTGACCTCTCTTCACCATTTTACAAATACCTGAAGCAATATATAGATAGAATTTTTTGAGTGCTTGAAATTAGGTTAGAAACTGGACATCTTGAGTTTTCTAACAATACATCAAATGCATGCCTAATTGGAAACAGGTGCATGTAAATCACGTACAGGAGAGTAAGATCCAGAAACCCTTACAGACAGGACATTAAAACAACCAGCACTTGTGGGATCTCTCATCCCAAATTCATCCAAAACAAATCGTAATACCTATTTAAGTGAGAGCTTGATCAAACCTAATGGTAGGCCATCAAATAGCTCCTTCGGAGAGTTTCAAGGAAGTCCAAGCAAGGGGTTGAAGGTTTGGAGGTTCAAAGAGATATCAATCCAAGTAGGAGATTAAGAGAAAAATAGAGTTCAATTCGTTTCTTCTTACTTGAGTTGTACTCTTTGTTGATTTGTTGTGAGTCTCTTTATTTCTTTATTTTCTCGTATTAAATCTATAATTATTCGACATTTTACTAGTGAAACGTGGTGAGGTACAAAATTTATGGGTATATAAGGGTAAATTATCACCACAGCAGTTAAAAGTGAAATAATAGGTCGAGACGTTATTGAGGGATTTACTTGCAGACACTTCGATGTTTAAGTTAAAAAATTCTACGGATGATAATAATGCTATATGAGATTGATCAATGTACCTTGGATGAAGCACGCAAAGTCCTTTATATAGAGAGCTTGAAGACTATTTCTAGGTTACTGATTAGGATGTAATTGTCCATATGCTATTTAAGCCTATTTCTATATGTCAATTGTGTCGCAGAACTTTGCCCGGTAGGTCATGCTAATAGCTCAAACTGGGACTGAGTTACAGATATATTTACTTTTTTAAATAGTTATTAGGCACTTGAATCGAGCTAAGTATTTCAAGTATATGCTTAAATTGAACTCAAGCTTGAAAACTCCAGCTTGATAGTTTTCAAATTTTTTGTACATTCAAATCCAAACCCAATATTATACCAACTCAACTCCGATAGACTACTCTCCTTGGCATCAACAAAATGAGTTTCATTTAAAATTATTTAAGTCATTAATTTATAGATTTATTTATGAAATTGGGAGTAATCATATCTTGCTCTAGGCTTAACTAACAAAAAGGAATAATCAATTCAACTTTTGGGTCCAAAAACGAAGGAAGATAGCTTTATATTTGTCATAGCAGCCAATGTATTAGGACCAAACACACACATCTACATATAGACAGTGAAAAACAGACTCAGTTAAAAACTTTACTACATAAATATCAAAGCACATCCAAAAATAACTGAAGAGCAAATTATTGAAGACAATTATAAAAGGCTAAGAAATAGTGTAGAATAGAGTCCCACACCTTGAAACGTGCCTAATTATAGACAGCTCTGGCCAGAGAATGAGCTCCTATATTTGCTTGTCTGATACATCCAACGACAATATTAGGCCTATTAAGTTACAAAGTCTTACTATCCTTAATAATGACACCAAAATCAGAAAAATCAGGTAAAGATTATTGGTTTCACAGTAAAATCAATAGATTATTGGCTGGTTAATTTCATGAGCTCATCTTGAAACCTTTGCATAACAGGTTCAGGCAACCAAATGGGAAATGAAATCCCATCCTCTCCTTCACTATTTTTAAAACGAGCAAAAATACTTATATAAAGAAATGCTCCTGTTGGTCCCGCATAAACTGGATTTCCCCATCCAAAATCAATTTCAGCAAGCCCTGAATTTGTTGTATCAACTGAAAGGAAGTTGAAACCTTTAGTAAAATGCGGCTTTCCCTTTATAACTAAAAGATCTATAACCGACCTTATATATACTTCACTTATTGTGTTCCTGCAATTCTTCACTAACTCAAGTGCATACACCAATGGGTTTTTACATAAGAGTCCAACATTTGAAAGCACCGCGGGGAAAATGAAAGAATTACCATAGAATCCATCAGGTAATTGCATGCATTGATTAGCATGAACACTTGTTATGCATGATAGGCTAACGATTTCGTTAGGATCAAGTTGAAATGCAAGTGTGCGGCATTTCCACAAACAGCTGGTGAGCACTTCATAAGTTGAGGAATTACGAAGGTGGGGAGGAAGATGGTTCGTTATTGATTTTATTTCTCTAGGGCGGAAAAAGAAAGAACGATGAACCATATTTGGTTGGTCCAAATTTAATGTCTTCTTGCTGTTTGAGTCCTCGTATTCGTGGTGTATACAAGTGCCTTCGGTGGATTTCTTGCACATAATATTTCTCTTTGCCAAACAGGGAGTAGAGATGGTGTTTTTGCTCCTTTTACCTATTTCTCCAGTTGCTTTCAAGAATTTTGCTAACCCAGATGAGTCACACATTGTGTGATTCAAACGTATTGCAACGATAAATCCTCCACATGTTAAACGAGTTACCTGAACAAGAAGCATATAGCCTGTAAGGGCTAAAATGTAATATACCAAGAACTCTTTTATAATTGTGTAAGGATAAATTCGTAATTACAGATATTTTGATCGCTTGGTCAGTGGAGTTTTTACTAATCAAAATTCTAAAAGTTATTACTGAATACAGCTTTAAGGTTATTACTAAATAATGTCTAAATTGTGAAAAAATTTACAACTATCTTCGATAATACTTAAATCAAATTGTAATAGCTATTGATCTAGGCTTTGCAATCGATCATATTGATTTATCTTACTTCGCTCTAGTGCTTGATTGTAAAGCTATTCTTAATGAGCTTATTAATGTTTTTTATCGCTTTTATACCACGACTAGCGAATCAATCCGGTGGCTCATACTATAGCTAGGGCATGTTTCTATGCCTCATCTGTGATAGGAGAATTACCCTCCTTTTCTGTATGATATGTTCAGCTTTGATTCCAATTATATAAGCTGAAGTAGTTATTTATTTTCAAAAATATTTTGTACATTCCATCCCTCAATTCAATACGGTTTTTTTTAAAGGGAAATACGGGTATATAAATTGCTCCTAGACTTCACTTTGCAATATAAAATAACAGAAAAGTAAAAACATTTTTATCAGATTTTTAGTGAACCGAACAGGAAAAAAACATAGAAATAAATAAAGGACATTACCTGAATCAACAACAAAGGACATCCAAGGATACCAGAAGAGCCAGGAACATCATACACAAGCTCTTCAATGGAAGGACAAGGAGGAAGAATTGAGTCACCGTGTTGTTCAATACTTACATCAGCATCAGCTTCAATGAACAAAATGCCTTCTCCCATTACAATCCACCATAAGTTTCTTATTAGGCCCTTCTATAACCCTCCCTGCAAATTGTAAAGAAACAAAATAATGTTATTTATGTAAATACTTGGCTAATAGATTAGATAGGTAGCAAAAGTATAGTCAGTAATATCTTTGTAATAGATATTGCCTTTATTGCTGTAAATATCCTTGAACATCAAATATACAGAAAATACATTTTTTCCTCTTTTGGTTTCTTCTCTCAGCCCGATGACTTTCCCAAACTTTCACAAATGGGCAGTAATAAACTAATGCTTGACTTACTGCTTTTCTTATAACTGCGACTGGGTCCTTTCCTTTCGTTAAAGTATCACCACGATAAAACAGTATAAATGAAATTTGAAAACGTAAGCCTTCTTGATCGTCCATGTCTGAAAGTTTCTTTAGTTCACGGGGTGTCGGTTTCGCCGGAAGAATGAATTCCGGCTGTCGACGCTGCACTGAAAATGCTGTAGATAAAGGAGTGATGATGTCATTTGTTATGTAATGTTAAAGGAGAAGTTTAGATATAGATGCTGTTTTGTTTCCTACTTGTAGAGATCAGCATGCGCCTCTGTATATAAAGATTGCAGCGTGGTGCCATTTTAGCCAAACGTTCGTTTTAAAGCTGATTTCTTTCTACCAGTTAATGGTTATAGGTCGAACCTTAACAACAGAATAGAAATTAATTACCAAAGAAAAGTTATTGACGAATAGAGTTTATCCATACTAAAAATAATTAATACTATATATATAGCTCTATATTTAAAAAAAAATGGTGGTGGCCATCACCTTGTGGATGTCATGGCTGAACCACCAAGACAGAGATATTGGATTTGACAGAATTTGTCTGCAGAATACAGGCAAAGCCAAAATCCACCGTTACTGTTTTTTAAAAAAAAGTTGTTGGAACCACTGGTTCGAATCGATGGAACCGTCGATTCTAGCCATTTAAAATAAAATTCAAAATCTGCTTAGAATTAATTGATAATTCAATGTTCTCAAATTCAAATTCAATGTTCCTCTTTGGAAGTAAACAGTCTCTACCCACTTTTCATTCTTGATAATTTGTTGATTCCTCATTACTAAGATATATAAGTGTTAATCTCAAAATTTCTCTTTTTCTTTCTAACTTTTTTCTTTGTTGTGAATGGCTGCACAGATTGATGAAGACCAAAGGTTTAGCACATAATTTTGATATTTAGTTTAAATAAATCTCAGACCATCTTTAATTTGCAGTGAAGAAATTAATGGAGATTTATAACTCTCCCATATTATTCTATCCATTTTTATTAATATGAATTTTTTATTTTGTTGTTTTTCTTCTTGAAGTGAGTTTTTACTTCATTGCTTATATTTTTTATCTTTGCATTTGCATTTTGTTTTAACGGTTTATCTCACTGTTAAAATTAACAGTGACAAGATCAATGATGTGAATTAGAACTGCATTATCATCTATCTGCAACTTCCTTATTTGAATCGAAAATGTCTACAAATAAAATCTGAGATTATGTTTTAAAATTAAATTTGAATATAAAAATTAAAATAATAATTTTTTTAATTTTGAATAATCGATAATTTATGATTAAATATGGGGTTAATTATTATTAAAAAAATGTTAGTATAGACTTACAAATTAAGAACATTTTAATATAGTTCAATAGCAAAAGTTATTAGGTAATATATAGGTATTTGATTGCTTACTTTTTAATATGTACTGTCTAATTATTAATTAGCAACTAATAATAAAGTAATCTGCATATTTCTGAAATAAAAAATATCGCGCGAACCAACACTTAGTTTCATTTAAGAGCTCAAATCAATTCACTGATGTGGTGAAATTTTGAAAACTTAATTTGGTAAAAATCAGGATTCAATCTTCTATTTTTCTTTTTAAGGAAAATTCATTTAATGCAAAAATAATTAGTAGCGATATTAACAACTCCATTACCTTTTATGTCATTAATCAATATATTGAAAATTTATAGTCTTTTATGTTATTAATATTAAATTGTCTTTTTATACCTTTTTAGATGATCACAAGCATATTTACCCGCACTACGTTGCGGACTTGCTATTGTATTTTTATTTATTTAATGTTTAGTTTTATTTATATTTTTTTAAAAATATTTTATTCAATAAAATTGCATGTTTTCATCTATTTTACTAATAGAAAATTTATTCCATCAATACATATAAAATCATATTTTGAATAATATTTAAAATAATTTTATAATTATATTAGGATATTATGCTCTCAAATTTATTTATATTTTAATATTAAAGATTTTTTAAGAAAAATGTAAAATTCACACTAATTTTTTATACTTTTTGCCATGAAAAAATATCAAATCCACAAAAAAAACTAATTTTTGTATTCCTCAATTTGTCTATTTCTATCTATCAAGTGATATAAATTTTTAATACTTTATCGATTACCTTCATAAATTGCACATAAAACTTTTAGTTCTAGTAAAAAATTACTTAAAGTGAAAAAAAAATTAAAATAATCAATAGAACAATAATAATTTTAAAATTTTAAAAGTCTCATAGTTTTATACTTATTGAATACATGACAATATATAATAAATAATATATCAAATAATATATCGGTTGAATGCATTGTCATTTTTAAATAAAAAAATATCAGTTAAGTTAATTATAAATTAACTATGTCATAAATTTTGAAAATTAATTATTCAAAAAAATTCATCCATTTAATTTAATGTTATAAACTTGTATTAAGCTTTGTTTATATAAATCAAATGCCAAAATCAATTGCATAATATTCAAATAGTTAAATTTTAAGAACTTAGATACATAATTTATTCAAAAAGTACTAAAAAATGACTTATGAAAAAAATTTTATGGTAATTAATTGGATCAAAGAAATTAAATAAAATATATGTCAATATGGGAAAAAAGTAAATATTAAATAGGTCATCTTTGGTCCAAGAGAAAGATAAATATATGCATGTTAATGTTCAAAATCCATTCGTAGAGATAGAATAGTCAAAACAAAAGCTTCTAGGAATAGTTAAAATATAACATGATAAAAAAGTGATGGTTTAAATGACAATTCATTATAAAGAAGTGTTAAAGTAATTATTTAGTAAATTTGATCTATTCAGACTTAAATTTATATTGAGTCAGTTTTATATAAATAAATAAAAAATTTAAACTAATTATCATAAATTTTAAACTACTAATACTAAATGTTAAGGTAGCTTATTTATTAAAAATATTATTTAAAAAATTAGATTAATTTAATTTACGTAGTGAAAATGATGAAAAATTAAGTATGTGGCTATATGAGTGTTAGAAAGACATTAAAGTGATGAAATTTTGAAAAATAGGATCAGTATTGCAATGATAAATGATTGACAATAGATAGAGAAAAATAGTAAAAGTAACAGCTAAAATACTATTTAAATGAATAGTAACTTCTAATATATGACAAAGGTTAAAATGGAGAAAATGTAAAAACGATGCGGTTTAATTGAAAAAAGACTATTTAGTAAATATGGCAAAAGACAAAATGGGAATAGTATGAAAAATAGTATGGTTTTTGTGGAAAAATACTATTATTGTGAATATTATTTTTGGGTTGAGTTTTAGTATATATATAATACATCTCATTATATAAATTAAAATTAAAATTAAATTTGACAAGGGAATATGTATATATTTTGCTATATTGTAATATATTTTATTTCCTAATTACTATATTTTAATTTTTCCTATTTAATTTCGTTGAGTGCTTAATTAGTATCAACTCTTCCTTGTTTAATATAATTCTAACTTTTCCTATTTAATCATTGATTCTTGAAAAATATATTCTTTTTAATATTATTTTTTTATTATATTTATGTACTTAATTAAGGCTAAATACGTAAATTCATTCATATATTTTACACACAAAAAATATGTGATGCATCTAATTTTATGAGGGACCTAGTATATTTCTAAAATTATGAATTTTGATAATATTGTGTATTTTTAAATTTTACATGTAAAATATTTATTTGATATATGATTAGTTTGTTTTTAAAAATATTAATTTTCATATTTTTAATTATTTCATAAGTATTTAATTAATTGAAATTTAAAAGTTACTGTATTTAATAAAATAAATTTTTATAAATTGAAATATTCAATAGATTAAGTTAAAAATAAAAATGCCATAGAGATCTTTTTATAAAATATTCAAGTGAATTTATACATTTCGCCATTTAAAAAAATTAAATAAATGATTTGTCAAAAAGAAGGGAGAAAAAAAAAAGCTGACGCGAGGAGCAAAAGAAAGTAGAATAAAGAGACAAAATATGATATAGTATTTATAGTTTGTTATCCTTATTCATTTTTGGAGCAGAGAACGCAGATACAGTAGTTACAAAATTAGCCACCCAAATACCAAAATTGAAGCTAGCCACTGTCCACTGTAACTGACCGTTTCTAACTCTCTCTCTCTCCCTGTCGCATGTAAGGCACGTTTCATTCTCGCTCAAAGTCACTCATTCTCAATAAACACATGGTAATCAGTTTGTAGAGCCTGATAATATCTATAGACTCTTTGTGATTCTATTTATATGTTAGTGAGTGAGTGAGTGAGTGAGTGTATTTTTGGTTTTTTTTTTTAGCAAGCTGAAACAGACCCTTAAATTTTTAGTATATTTGCTATAATGCTAATTATTGTCTTTGATTCTTATTTTTTTAGGGTTTTTTTCTTTTTGTTTTCAGTTCTTTGAATTGGTCATTGTTTTTAGTTTTGGTTTGATAACTCTTCAATGTTGGTTACTTAGCCTTGCATGTTTATCATCTGATATAGGTTATGTCCATTTCAGTGACATTAGCTTTCTATTTGCAAATTTGTTGTTTGGATTCAAATGACATTGTTGTGTTATTGAATTGGACGCTAATAAGGATTTAACGACGTTCTTTCCTTTTAATGGTTGTTTTGAGTTTTGATTAATTGTTTGCATTTAATTTTTGTGTTCTTTCTATCATTATCAATCGGGAAACTAGAATGCTTGAAGGGTTTGGGCTGGTTTTGGCTTAGGAGAATAACTAGGGGGTGTTTTTGCTATGGGGTTTTGAGATATGAGAATTTAGCATATAGGAACTATTTAGCTTAGCTTAAGGGCATAACAAAATGGTGTTGGGTCGTGAATCTGTGAATGTTGTTGCTGGGAATGTGGGAAAATCAAAGGAAAAGAAGAAGAAAGATGGAGAACGAAAGGTGACTAAGTGTTGGTTTAAGTTGAAGATTTTGGGGAGCTGCATTTCTTCAAAGACCAAGACTGCTAGCTCCACAAATAGCACTAGCACACAATATGGTATCATTTATTGCATTTGTCGCCACAAATTGTTTCATCCTATTAGTTTTGGTTAGATTCTTTATTTGTAATGTCTAATTCCATTTATTAGGTAGATGTTCTGTTTGTGATCACATGCTATTCACGTCGATTACGTGTACATGGATGTCTGATCGTATATAATCTTACTGCATTCGTCATCCAATATTCTTATTGAATATTTTTATTCTCTTTTTATTATGATTTTAATATTATTCGCCACTTTTGCATATGTAAACCTTTCTATTTTAGTTGGTGCTTAAATGTCGAATTCCATTTGCGACGTGGATTGTTAATCATTATTTTATGTCATAACATTTCGCAAACTCTTTCATAAGAGTTATTCGGTAGACATTAATTGCAGGCTATTATCTTATTGTAATTTATTTCGCCTCTTTTCTTTGGTAGGTGAAATTGTTGAATAGTGCGTGACATGATAGTTCAGTGTTTGTAGGTTGTTACATATAATGGTCAGTGAATATTTCTAGTTGAAGAACAGAACAAGTAAATACATAAGTTTAAAGAATGGAAGCACCCATCAAAATGTAAAAAAACTTTTTTGAAGTATGCTAACCTTGAGCCTAGCCAAGCAAAGGCAGAGTCTTTATTTATATAACAAGATTTATGTGGTTGTCTAGGATACATTTTACTCAATATTTGAGGAGTTGATTCATTTCATTTCATTTTTTAGGATAGACATATTTACTTTAAATTGAAGCATCATGCATTATTAGATATTATATGAAGTAGGGAAATTTGTAATCTTTTCCATCATCCTACTCATTTGCTTTTAAAGTAAAAAAGTGGTAATAATTTGACATGTGCTCAACAAGCACATAATGCAGGAAACTTGACTGAAGACTATATCTATCAAAAAAATAACTTATTTGATAATGAATCTCCGAAAAACATAATAATTTTAGAACCAATTTTATTAAGTTTCAAATGCTTGGAAAACGCATGATGAAAATAGGAAAAGTAATGAATGCACAATGAGATTCAATCTAGTGAAGCCTTGCCTGCTATGTTTTAGGTTTAATACATGATATTTAAGCTACTAACTGTGATAAAGTTTGTCTTAAATTTTGATCGTGATGTTGCATGGAATTCGGTAGGTATAAATGTCATAATTATAGTTCAAAACAAAAGGGATCTAATATTTTCCCATTATATTTTTTTCCTGTTTAATGTTGTTAGAGTAATGTAACCAATTTAAAACTTGAAATCTGTCGACCAGGTTGTCCTGTGATATCATATTCCATTTTTGAAATTTATGGACTGCAAATGTAGTTCTATAACTTAATTAACTGAGATTTACATTTTCTTTTTATTCCTAATTCAGTGGAAAGTAAATCTACAAATGATACTGCAAATGATACAAGCAGAGACCACCGAGTTGGATCATCTTCATCCACTAGCTATCCCTTAAGTACTCCATCTACTCCTAACGTACTTGAGGAACTGAAATTTGCCTCCCAGCTTCGAAAATTCTCCTTTAATGAGCTTAAGTCAGCAACAAGAAATTTTAGGCCTGAGAATCTTCTTGGTGAGGGTGGGTTTGGATATGTGTTCAAAGGATGGATTAGCGAGACTAGGACTGCTTCAGCTAAACCTGGGACAGGTCTGCCTGTTGCAGTAAAAAAACACAACCATGGTGGACTTCAGGGTCATAAAGAATGGCTTGTAAGAAACTTCGCAATCTAATTTAGTTTATGCTTACGTGTGTAGATTCAAAATATATCCCTTGCACTTTTTGCTACTGCTTATACTTGCTCTCTCTCCACTGCTATGATTAAATGGTAGTTCTTTTTCTTTTTATCTATTTTGCCTGGCAGGCTGAAGTTAATTATCTTGGTGCTCTTCACCATCCTCACTTGGTTAAGTTAATTGGGTATTGCATTGAGGGTGATCAAAGGCTGCTTGTTTATGAATTTATGCCTCGAGGAAGCTTGGAGAATCACCTCTTTAGGAGTAATTATTGAATTTTTACTTTTGAATATTTGCTTAAATTTTCTTTTTTCCTTCCATGACGTTGGTAAACATTTTATTGGATCATCTTTAAATGGGGAATGCACATCTTTGATTTTCAAACCCAAAGCTCTTTTAGAGATCATTAGGGGTCAAATTGATGGATTGATTTATGCCAGAATTATAAGATTGAAAAGATTATAAAGCTTAAAAAGGTTTCCCTTGGTGGGGAATTATTGATATTTGCACTTTAATAGGTTTTTGAGAAATTCATATATAGAGTTTTGGAGTTTATGCTATGCAATTTATTTATGAGGTTGGTATTATAGGTATCAGTGTTTTTCCTTATGGTCTTTCTGCTTTTCTTTTATACCACTTTTTCTGAGGTAGGAACAAGAACCCTCTATCTCTCTCTGTGCCTCTCATGCGATTATTACTTTGTTATTGCAGTGGTAAGAGTACTACATTGTAACACTTTGAACTTTACTATCTTTTTCGGATTGCGGAAATTTAGTTAAAACATTAATGTGATAAAGGTGGGCTTACACAAATTTAAGGAATAGATGTATACGATATGCACCACTGCTGAATGATGGTACTGATATATGTCATAATTAACATATGAAGTTAAAATCCTAATTGTGGTCTAAGGGAAAAGTTTCCTTTGTCTCTGTGTGTGTGTGTGTGTGTATACATTCATGCAAATTCACAAAATCATTCTCCACGTGCATTTGATGTTTGTTTTGTCTATTTCGCTTGTTTATGTTAGAATTTTATGTTTTTCCCTAAGTAGTGAAGATAGTTTCTGAAAAACAATGAGCATTAGTTTGCTTTGAAAGACTGGGGAAAATTGTAACAGTTTAGATAATAATTTCTCCATAAGCATTTAGGGAAATAGAAGCTATATCAACTATGGATGCATTGAAATCATATTTCTCAGAGATAATGCATTCTGAAAATGTCAACCAGCCCCCTCTACTTCACATCACACACACATGTAAACATGAATGTTTAAGGACTAAGTTATCTCAGCTACTTGACCGGAGTCTTAAATAAAAGCTTTTTTGTTTTGTTTCTGCCATTTTTGTAATTGAATTTTAGCCCCTATTAATTATCTTTTCTCTATGGATGATTTGCCAACTACCTTTAAATGGTAGATAAAACATGTGAAACAATCATTTCTAATGTTTGGTCCAATTATTAACTTGTATCTTTCATAATTTGTTCAATTCTTTTTTGAACTTATATTTTATTAAATTCTCGTGTTATTGATTTGCGCAATTTTGTGAATGGCTTTGAACTGTCATGACTGTTGATTCGGAATGATTCAGTCCTATTCCATGACACTGTTTAATCTGTTTTTGTTTCCGTTACTGTTTCCATTCCATTATTTAAGAAACCCTATCCTTGGCATGTTATTGTACATTCCAATAATGACTATGTTTAATATATTAGGGTCTCTGCCTCTTCCCTGGTCCATCAGAATTAAAATTGCCCTTGGTGCTGCACAAGGCCTTGCCTTTCTTCATGAGGAAGCTGAGCATCCAGTGATATACCGAGATTTTAAAACATCTAATATCCTGCTAGATGCAGTAGGTGACTAGTTCTATGCATGTGATAAGCTACTTTCTTCCTTGTATTTGCTCTTCTCTAAAATATCTGTTCCAGGATTACAATGCCAAGCTTTCTGATTTTGGCCTTGCCAAGGATGGTCCTGAAGGAGACAAGACTCATGTATCTACTCGTGTGATGGGAACATATGGTTATGCAGCTCCAGAATACGTAATGACAGGTAAGTATGATAGACAATGTATGGTAGTTCTTTGAGGATAAACAACCAATTTCCCCCTTGGACTTTTCAAGGATATCCAATCAAGCTGGACATGAGCTTTTGGACAATTTAGGCAACAAATTTCAGTTTATGATCTATTAAGCCGAATTTTAGGCTGGGTAATGAGTGTGTTGTACATGTTCTCAAAACTGAATTAAAATTAATTCATGTATTCTCCATCACCCAAATGACAACCTGATGGTGTTTTTCAAAGTTCATCTCCATCATTATCACTATCCCTATACTGCAAATTCCAGGATCAAACCCTTAAAATTTGAAAAGAGAGAGGAAAAGGTGAATTAGTTTACAACTCAAACATCACAGAACTTACAGAAATTAGTTGAAGCTATGGACTTCTATCTATACTTCAGAAACCAAAACCCTTCAAACACTTAGGTGCCTTGACACTAAAGTGTTGGGAAGGTTTCAAAGTGATGGCTTTTGGGCACCAAAGAGTTCTGTTTTCTTCTCTTTTTGAAGATAACAATTTACTACAGGAGAGGTTTAGTTTTTGCGATTTTGCAAAATTTGTATCTTTTGCAAAAGTAGTAAAATTCTTTTGATGGCAAATAAAAGTCAACAAAAGAAAAACCCTTCAAAGTTTCTCTAATGAGTTAATATTGGATTTCAGATTTGAGATTCATAGTTAATCTAAAATTTGTGATGTAAAAAAAATTTTGGAAATAGCTTGATGCCTTGATCATGAGGGCTTTTTAAACTCCTTACCTGAGTTTTTTTTTTTAAAAAAAAAATTTAGTTAAATTTTTTATTTGATTAAGACCTTAAACAAAATGGAACAAACTCCTCGGTGTTCAATTTGCAGCAGGGTTGTGGGAGGAGACGACAAAGTATTGGGTGAGGAAGACATGGTGAGAGAAACACGTGTTTTTTTTCCTTATTTTCCTTTTTGAAATTACCTTTCACTCTCCTCAAATAATACGTACGACAGATGCTCTTTTCTCAGGTCCAAGTAGGATGTAATAGGCCATAAAATAAAATTTTTGTCCTAAATTGGTCCAAAAGCCCATTTTGGGCTTAATCAGACATCCTTGAAAAGTCTATTAAGCGTTTATGCTTCTTAGATTATTATTATTATCATGTTTTGTTTTTTTATTATGTTTCTTTTGATTGATTTTATTTTCTTGCATGTACCTGAATTTCATATTGCTAAGTGGTTGGCCTCTCTATTCTAGTACTTTTTTTCTGGTAGTGTGTTTACCTGGTTAATTTCTGCAGTCATAACCCAACTTCGTTTATCTATTGCTTCCCACCTTTTGAAAGAGGCACATCTCTTTGCAAATACTTAATTGTGCACCTAGATGTGCAAACAAAGGGTAAAACAAGAAAAATCCATCTTTCCTTCTTATGAGAAATAAGATGTGGTTTCATTTTGGTAGTAGCAAAAATGTTAAGTTTCAGAATATACCCTTCATTGAACTGCTGGTTAAGGCACAAAAAAGATAGGCTTTAGTTAACAGCTATTTTACGTATCACTTTTCTGGAATAGTGTTACACTACAGGCTATCTTATGACAATTTTGACAAATCAAGGTGAATTATTCTGTTACAGCTCTTATCCCCTCTTACAGGCATTACACTATATATTTCTTCTTTTTCATGAAAGCTTAATTTTATTAAAATACTTGCTATAATACTTGCTCCAATTGTTATACTTTGGCTGTGACACCCTGAAACAACTCTACTGCGACCTCAAAATAAAGTCCCTGTAAATGCTAACTACCTGCATGTCCTATCACTATGTCTGCCGCCTTTGGGTCATATCGTCATTACCCTTTTTGTGCTCTTCTTGCTGAGTATTTCTCCCTGTTCTCCAATTAAATTCTACTATCTAAGCACCTCTTCTTTTTTCCCTTCTTATATGAGATATCTTTATTATACTCCAAATCTCAAAGCTCCTCTATCATCAAGATGTTTTTTTTAACTAATTGCTAATTGCCAAATAAGTCCTCTCCTCTAAATTCAAAAGTTAAATAATCTTAAACTAATAATTAATGCTGAGCGGTGAATTTAAATGCAATCAAAGTTTTGCGATATCTTTCTGCGTAAGTTTTTGCTGGAGTCTCCTAACTGCAGTTTGAGAAAGGTAGAGTGGCATGCAAGTTAAATACAGTCGGGGAGATTTATTAACAAATATATGATGTTTTGGCCTTTTTTTACATTGTCATTTAAATTACATCATCTTAGCATGATTATATTAGTGTTATGTATTGAAATTTTCGGCGTCTGGAACTTTTGTTTGCATATTTTATAATTTTGGTAGATTTTGCATATTAAACTTTACACTAGAATAAATGCTTTCTGAATTTTTCATTTTTTCCATGGCGAATTAGATATTATTACATGTGAGACCTTGTGACTAATTATAATCCTGTGGGAGAGAGAGACAAAAAATAAATTTATAGAAAGAAGAAGAGGGAAAACATAATGGAAGTCTGTCATTTATCAGGACTAGATTCTCTCTCTGAAAAAGACATGTAATATTTTGTTATGGGCTTGTATTTTTCTTCATAATGCAGCTATATTTATTACATTTCATGTTATGCCAGGGCATCTTACTTCAAGGAGTGATGTTTACAGCTTTGGGGTAGTTTTACTTGAAATGTTAACCGGCAGAAGATCCATAGACAAAAGCCGACGAAATGGTGACCATAATTTGGTGGAATGGGCACGACCACATCTTGGGGACAAGCGAAAATTCTACCGACTGATGGATCCTTGTCTTGAAGGACGCTTCTCCATTGAGGGTTCTCAAAAGGCAATCCAGTTGGCTGCTCGCTGCCTCAAACGTGAACCAAAAGCCAGACCTCTGATGAGTGAGGTCGTTGATATCTTAAAACCCCTGCCCTACCTCAAGGACATGGCCTGTTCATCATCCCATTTTGAAGCCATGCAGGCAGACCGTTTTAGCTCTAGCCCTAGTACTCGAAATGGAAGCAGAATGCGCCAAGGGCTGTCGAGGAATGTTCGACCAAACGGTCCTCATGCTTCTCCATATAATAATAAGTCACCCACACCTAACGCCTCGAGGATTGTTCGGCCAAATGGTCATCATGTTTCTCCATATAATAATAAGTCACCCACACCTAACGCCTCAAGGAATGTTCGACCAAATGGTCCTCATGTTTCTCCATATAATAATAAGTTGCCCACACCTAATGCCTGGCAACCATAGCATTGATTTGAGGATTGATTCTGATCTATTTAGTTGGAAGTTGGGATGATGTTTCGTTCTTTTGGCAAGACTAATAGTGGAAACTGCAATATTAAAAGACAATCTTTGAGGAGCTCTAGTTTGATATGTAACTTTATAGGAACATTGAACATTGAATGTGAAACATTAAAACATTAATTTTTCTCTGTGGCATTTTCATGCTTCTTTTTTGCTCTTTTTTACTTTCTATGGATTTGCGTTATAATTTGGTGTTTTTGCATGGATATAAATAGAATCTTCTCAGGTTTACATTGTGGGGAAAGCGAATGCCTCTAGAGAAAGGCGTTTCCCTTTCTGAATCTACAGTTTTTTTTTCGAAACTGGAAAGCTTTACAAGGTTCATATCTCTCGCTCTCTCCCTCTTTCTTACCATATTTTCTTTTCTTTTGGCTACTTTCTTGTGATATTTCATTGTCCATTCTTGGATTACTCATTTATGGTTTAGTAAATAAAATATATGTGCAATCCTCGCTTGAGCGAGAAAGGCCATTTATTGCTATAAGTATTTGATGTTTTATTCTAAACCATTTGCTGTAAGTATTTGGTGTTTTATTGCTATCATTGTAGCTTTTTGGGACAGTAATTGAGTAAATTCCTAAATTACACTGTGATTTTTTTTTAGGACTGTAATTAAATTAATGTTTAATAGTCAGGTTTGGAGAAATTCAATCTTTGACTTTTATGCTTTGTTTATTACTTATAAAATAAAGATGTAAATTTTTCTTTATTTGTAAAGAATTTTTATCTTTTGATTATATTCAAGTTGCTATTAGTTGTAGATACTGTCCTTTTTTGATAGAGGCCAATTTGCTATTTTTGATTCTTTGAATTCAGGTTTATTATTTGTGAATCAACTCTTTTATTTTCTTTTATTTGCTTCTCTTTGCTCAGAGAAATTTATTCTCCTTTGTCACAGATTTCTTTTCTTGTTTCATATTTTATTTAGTCTTTTTCTTTTTCTTTTTCTTTTTTGGAGGATATTAGATAGTCTGCATATATGGTTTGGAGAATCAGAGATGGCCATATTGCTGTTTCTTTGTCTAGGGTTTGCTCGACAAAATTAGTTATTGTACTAATTGTTAACTGTTTTAATAGCGTTTAATTATTAATTGTTTCAGTAATTTTTCATAAAAGCTAAATGTTATATGAGTTAATTTTTTAAAAAATTTTATCATAATCTCTAAAAGCTATTTCTAACATTGTGTTACTGATTTTTCAGTTAAAAACGTTAAAAACTACTTAAAAAAACTGTTGCAGAAACCAACCTTAGTATTGAAGTTTAGATTTATTTTGACCCGCTATCTTAGTATAGTTTATTCTCTATTCTTTAAGGTTTTAAAAAAATATTTAAATTATATAAATTATAACAAAATATTCCCTAATTTAATTAAATTACTTTTTTATGTTCCATAATTATTCTACTCTTAATAATTCACCCTCCATTAATATATCACTAATATTAAGAGAGAGAGAGAGCAGAAGTGATAAGATCTGTTTTGGAAAATTATATAAATTAATTATTGTGTTTAATAAATTTCTAAAAAATTACTGTGTTTCATACAAGTAAGGATAGAATTGGAAGAAATTAATTAGTACTCCTTAATCTCTCAGAATTGGAAGAAATTATTGTGTCTACTTTCTTTTTTAAATTGCCATTTCAGTATTTTGTAAAAATCTTATAATTTTATCATAGGCAAAAGGGCAATTTTGACATTATGAGATTATTGCATAGCACTAGCACATAAAGGATGTTCTTAATGAAGAAAGGAAATTTGCAGGTTCATGCAAAATGAAGAAAGGAATTCACCGTCAGGATATCGTACGTGACACAGAGTGGCAAATTGACGCACATTATGCTGACATAAATTCACCATCTCGGTAAAAGTCTACCACATCAGAGCACGACGACAAATGGCTGAAAGTCTAGGACAGATTGCCAAGTTTAAGCGCTGTTGTGGACGAGAAGATGCTGAAGACACTACAAAATGACCTGCTTTAACAAGAAAGGCGGAGCTCAATATGGGCTCAGTATTGGTTCTCATGTATTGACATGGAAAAGTCACAGAGACGCAAACCAGTTAGTTTTGCTTTGAAGTGCCATAAATTTCTTATCAGTGAATCGAGAGAGAGGAGTAAAATAACAGTGAATTAGGTTAGGGATTTGGGGGGATTTGTTGTTTGAGTTGTACTTGACGAGGTTAATATGATAAATTAACTTTGTTTGCCACATTGAGCTATGTGAGTAGACGCATGGGCAAAAGCGGGTTTCACTTGGTTGTCCACTTCATAAAATTTGATTGTCCATCTCATAAAAAATTATAAATTCAGCGCTCAATTGTCATTATCTTTCGCTCGGACATCAAAATGAAAAGAAAAAAAAAAAGAGTTTATACCAAAAAAAAAATTTACGTAGTTATAAAATATTAAATTGTGGGAAAAATAATCTTTTAGGATTTTTGGTGCAATGGCATATATATATATATAATAAATATCTATTTTTTATCAAATCATTATGTCAAGAATATTTTCTATACTATGAGAATAGAGAAAACAATGAAATTTCTAATAGAGTTTTTAATAAAATATGGAATATCCTAAAACAACTTTAGCATAGCAAAATAAAAGATTATATTTTATTATTTGATTGAATATAATTTATAAAAATTATTTTTAAGAAAAATACATATGGATAATTAAGAATTTTAAAATTTGAAGTCTTATTTTTCAAAATTTATTTTTTAATAAATAATGAGACATTCAAAAATTTTTATATTTTATTTTTTAAACATTTAATTATATGGATTATAATTTAAAATTTTTTATTCATGAGAGAGTGTTACGACCCGTTTCCATAAGCCGAACCAGCACTAAGGCCACCAAGATTCATAGTAAGCCTAATATTTGATTTTAACAACTTAATTATGTGAAAATATTCTACAAGTTGGCCCATTATATTTTTAATGATTCAAACTATTACAAGGTTTTATTTCATTCAACTCAACTGTTTCCATAAAATTTTACATACACTTAACATTATTATTACAATAATAAAATCTTATTATAACTACGGATTTTCTACTACTATACAATTATAAAGAATCCTAAATAATTGTATCTTATACATATAAACATTCCTTTAAATAACCTCAAAAGGAAAGAAAACTAAAGCTCCAAAATTTTTTACAACTGATTCACAATTTCCTGAAACAAAATAAAGGATAAGGGGGAAAATGGGTGAGTATAAAACTCAGTGAATAATAACATATAATACCAAACTCACACATTCACACAAATGATATTTAAGACATTCTAAATAGGTATTCTCTATTCACACAATAACAATCATATTACCCACAAACAACTGCAACTATATGCACATCAAGTGATTGTTAGTCAGTGAAATCACCTTAACAGGACCATGCTCTCCCCAAGCATGCTTTAATATCCATCATATCACATCATATGATCCCATGGTCCTGTAACTTGTGCACCTAGGAAGTCCATCCCCATTCGGGCAAAATCATAATCAGATAAAAATATTTTTCGCAAAATAATTTTCTTTGTAAAAATATTTTTTCATGACACGTGTTATCATCCAGAGTGCACAAGGGGGGCGCCACTCCCACCGCTTATGGCCCACTGACGGCATTCTCACCATGCCCGTGCTCTCAACCCAGGTGATTCACCTCATTCCAACTCCCACACAGCAATCACATATCATCATATACAAACCAATTATTCACAGCATTTATCATTGCACAAGCATTCATCCACATACTATGTATGCAAGAATTTAGAAATAATAAGCACAATGCATAAAATAAATTATGCAGTAATGAATTTGATAAAACATTATATGTTTTAGCAACAGTTTATTGAGCTTCTTCAACCTAATATCAAATTAACATTTCATATTCAGACCTTTATTATAATTACCTTCTTTATATTTTTAAATAGATTAACTAATTTAAATCCTTTATGATTTATTTGTTATTTTGAAGTTCATACTTTAGTTTAGGTAAGGATTAAAATCTATTTAGTTTCTTTATTATTGTTTTATTCACAAT